>JAPYXV010002774.1:0-12836 GCA_028533065.1 Trachops cirrhosus
ACCTCTCACCACACACATATACAGGCACATACATGCTAACACACAAACATAGGCATGCACACACATACACACTCACACAAAACCCCACCCCACACACATGCAGGCATACATACCTACATGCATATACCACACATAGGCATGCACACACACCCAACACAACCTTCCCACACACACATGCATGGCCACACACACATACACATATACCACACACATATACACACACACATACACACTCATATGCTGACACACAACCCCTAACACCACAGATACCCACATTTGGGCATTTGCACACACAGAACACACACATACTACACATATATACAAACATCATATACACCACACATGCGTGGGCATAGACACGCAAACATACACTAAACACACTCCCAAATGCACCCCTTACACACGAACAGAAGCAACGCACACACCACACACTACGCACATATCACCCAGACACACACACCACACACACAGACTCACAAACACCACATATTCACTCTGAAATTCACTAGACTGAAATGGAAACAGGAAAGGGAAAGTTTTATCATTAATTACTCCCCCATTGTTAGAAAAAAATTTAAATTATGACATTGTTACCTGAGGGCTCGCTGACAGACTTCTTCAGTTCTCCACCTGGCACGGATCCAAGGCTTCTTTTCCCCTTCTTTCTTTTGAGTTCTGGAATGCAGACAGCAGAATTTTCCAACAGTAAATGAATGTGTCTAAACCCCAATTATGAGGCCACGTCAAGAGAAGGGGCCCTTAGCTGCTGGTTCACTCCAGTTGTACGCAATGAAATACTAAATATTTGGGCTGTTCATAGGTTTGCATCTCTCCAGAATTTTCTAGGAGTTTGGGGTTTTTTCCCCCTGTAAAATCCTAGTCATTCTTTTTCAAGGGATTGTTTAAAACCTGTAATGGTATTTCAGGCCCCGGCCGGCCACTCAGTTGGTTAGTGTCATCCCAATGCACCAAGGTTGTGGGTTCGATATCAGGTCAGGGCACGTGCAAGAATCAACCAATGGATGCAAAAACAAGTGGAACAACAAATTAGTATCTCTCTCTCTAATCATTCAATTGATTAAAAGCATGTGGTGCTATTTCACAATTATATCTAATAGGTTCTTGCATTTTCCAAAGAGCATGGGATGAATTCATACCCTTTTCTCTCTTCTTCCATAAGCCAAAGCTAACTACAGTAACAACAGCCCCCAGGTCTCAGAAGTTTAAGGAAAAATATTTACACCTTATCTCTCCTTACCCTTGCCCAATAAGCATTTTGCTCTGGGCCAGGGTTTGGCGAATGATAACCCAGGTGGTCTAGCCGGCCTCTCAAATATTTTCATAAATAAAGTTTTATTGGCACACACCCATTCCATTCATTGGTGTCATGTGGGACATGGATGCTGACCCTACTCGAGGCAGGCAGTCTGGGACTTCAACTCCTTCTGCCTTGTGGACCCCCTCCTCGTAGTTCCTCTTTTAAATCCTCACCCAAGGACATTTTTTATTACTTTTAGACAGAGGAAATGGGAGAGAGAGAGAGACTGATTGGTTGTCTTCTTATATGCACCCTGACCAGGGATCGAACCCGTGACCCTTCAGTCTATCAGACAATGCTTCGACAAACTGAGCTGCACCAGCCAGAGCTCTCCTCTTAGCTCCTGAAGCCAATCCACTCTGCTGGTCAGCAGTCAGAGTGCATACTGCATGTGTGGGAGGTCTTTTGTTTTCACGAGTTGTGCATGGAAGTGACATACACGACTCCCACTCATTCTACTGTGCTGGCCAGGACTCAGTCATACCACATTGATCTCTCAGGGATGCTAGGAACTGGTACGTATCTCTGCACCCAGGAGGCATAATCAGCATTTGCGAGCACCCACAGTTTCTGTCCCACCTGTCCCTCTTGACTGGAACAGCTATAGCTAGACAGCCATGGCTGCCCTGGTTTCTCTTTGTCGTACCTCTCACATCCTTCCCATGTTTTGCCGCAGGCCTGGTTCAGGCTGGGTGTTGTTGGCTCCTGTCATTGGGACTGCATCCTCTCCAGCTTTCCATTCCATGCTGGGTCAACCGTGCAATCTCCTGCCATTTTCCTAAGACAACTTCAGAGGCCCCTATTTGTCTACTGCTCGGTCACCAGAACTTTGGGACTAGCTGTCCTCTTCCTCCAAGGTCTGACAAAAAACCTCACTCAGCCCGATGCTTTCCATGCATGTCTCCCACTGAGTGGACTGTCTTCTTTTCATCTTCTGCTCGTATCCACATTGTGGTTTGTGTGCATTGCCCACTCTGTCTGCACAACACTCATCTCCCCAAACCTCAGCCATCAAACCCATTTAAACACTTTCACGCTTCCAAAGGCATCACAGGGGAGCAGACGCTGGGTGGTTTTTATCCACTCCTTCCACCCCTAGAATGAACACATTTTTCAGGACGTGGTAAACGACCAACACTGTTTTAAATGAATGAATGAATAAATAAACACCTGTTGGATTCCATACGTACTTGTGTATCCAATGAGCTGGTGTCCTTCCTTTCTCTGAACTTCCATAACTGTACTACTCTTTCTGGGTAGTTTATCACTCTTTAGTTAGCATTGGCTATATGTGTGTATTTGAAGTGCATTTATTAGACTGTACAATTCTTAGGGATAAGACAGTCCTCATTAACCTCACAGTGTCTAGCACACGGTAGGTGCCCCATGGATGTAGGATCAACAATAAATGAATGGACAAAAGAAGGTGAGATTTTCCTTGGTCATTCAGACCCAAACACATGCTCTGAGACTCACATTACTTCCTTCAGGTGGGAATGGTGAAGGAGGATATTAATCTTAGAATGAGAAACGTCTTTCTCTCTTAAAAAGGGCTTGAAAGGCTTTAAATCAAGAGCCAAGAATATTCAAGGTTAAGTAACGGCTTAAATCCTTGAGCAGTGCTTCTCTTCTTGCTCGTTTATGCATAGGCAGGAATTAAGAGCCTAATGCCAGCATGAATAACTTTGGACTTAGTTGCACTATGAAGGGACAAGAAAAATGGATAGGAAATTGTTGGGATGTGACATCAGGTGTCACACACTGTGTCCAATTGAGTGGAAGTGACTAGCCCTGAATCGTTTTCCCTGTCCATACTATGGGTATCACTTCACTGATCAAAGTTTAGCGCTAGTGTGAAGAGGGTGGGTGTGGTCCCAAAGCCTCACTAGGGGGTTGGTTCAGATAAGCTATGTTAAGAATCAACTCTTCAGCCCCACAGGCTTTTCAACTCTGGAAACTTAAAAACAAATAGCGAACAGGCAGTTTCTCTCCCTGTGCTCAGGACTGTGAGGAGGAACACTTGACTGAACAGATCGGGGATGGCAGAGGCAGGGGTCTCACGTAGCCCATGGGCTCCTCAGTATTTTCCCCCTCCCTTGAGGTTGGATGGTATGTGCTGTGGGTTCCCCCAGAAGCAGAAACCAGAACAGGGATGAGTGGCCCAGCAGGACCATGAGATAAGCGGGAGAAAGTGCAGGCAATGAAAATGATGGTATGGAGCCAGCTTTCACTGCGGTCAGCTGGAGCTCCATGCTACTGAGGAACTCTGGGAATGCACGTGGAAGGAAACTCAGAGTCACCCCGACGGAGGAGTAAAGAATTGGGTGTTTTATTCATTGTTTGCTGAGTGCTGCTGTCAGAGGTGTGCTCCGATGGCAGAGTGGAGGTGGGCACAGTGAGCTGTATTGAGAGTGTAGAGATAAACACCAAGGAGATATGAGCAGAATGCCTGTATGGGGAAACTTGTGCCACGTTTTGTCCCACTGACCATGAGAGAACGTGACACAGACGATGTTAGGCAAAGACCTGCTTTCTCTACCTCTTCTCTCCCGTCACCATGGTGACCACCCAGACGCATCTTTCAGAAAGATCCACAGTGTGATAATGAACTTACCAGCCTGGGTACCTGAGTGACTGTATGGGACAACCCCCTTTATCCCTGGTCTCCTACAATTGGTGCTGAATTTGTAATGAGTGAGAATAAAATCATTGGCAGTGTTAAGTCACTGGCCAGGGACTGTTAAGGGTTGTTCTGTTGTGGCAACTAGCATCCATTACCCTGGTGAATATCCTAGATATTATAGATTTTGTCCCCAGTTTATGCATATTCATCTATTATTAAGTTTCTACTAAATGTTGAACATAATTTTAGGAAATTTCATAATCATTGACTCATTTAAACCTTACAACTTTTTCAGGGGAGTATTATAACACTTTTTAGAAATGATGAAACTAAGCCTCAGAAATGTTAATTAAGTTTCTCTTGTCACACAGCTAGGATGTGAGGGTCTCAGGCACTATGTACAAGATCATGAAGGTAATCAGACTGGACTGCACTGAGAAACCAGTTCAGTCCATCCTCAGCTTGGCCTTTGCCTTGAACGCAAGCATCTCCATGATCAAGGCCAAGTCCTCCAGGCTCCTCCGGCTCAGAGAAGCCCTGCCCATTGGATCCAGTGCCGGAGAAGCTTCCACGTGCATTGCAGTTCTAACTCAGGAAAAGTGATGGTCACGGGAAATGACAAATAGTTTATTCCCATGTTTATCAGGAAAATCATGAAGAGCACCAATTCGGAGACTAGTAGAAAAGGTATTTCCACATGTTTTGGTGCTTAGATATTAAGATAAATCATTAAATTGAATGCTTTACTGACTAAAGACAATGGTTTTTATTCCATATGCCTCTCAAAGTTGAACGTGAGTAAGCACCCCTTGGAGAGACTCTCAGGACAAAGTCCTCTGAGCCCCACACCCGCAGATTTGGATTCAGTAGGACTCTGATGGGCATGATGAATTTGTATTTCCAACAAACTCCCAGGGTCAAGATGCTGACGCTGCTGGTCCAGGGGGCAGGGCTACTCTGAGTAAGATATGTATATAGATATAGATATGATTATTATATGTTATATATATGATTATTTTGTTTATGATAACAAACTTTACTGAAACATGTAGCCTCATCCTCACTTTGCTCTTTTTCTGTTTACGTAATTTTGATCTTTCTAACATTATCAGTCACTTAGAGTCTTTTCATTCATTTTCCCACTCACACAACAAACAGTTACAGACTACTCACAGGTCCCCAGGTGCTGTTAGGTGCTGGGAGTTCAAATCTAATTAGGACACTATAGTTATTCTCAAGAAGCTACTAGTCAGGGGGATGGATTACAGTGGTGGGTATGGATCAGGGAGCAGTGACAGCAGTGTCCGCTGGCAATGGTTTGGTTACAGTGGCAGACAGAGAGCCATTAGGGAAGGTGTAAGAAAGGTCCATTGTTTCACCTCCTGCTCCTTTTTTATTTCCCCTTCCTTAACTCTCGATAATTGATTTGGTGAGCTCTGTGTGCACCACCACATGGGGGTAACTCTCAATTCCTTCAGGTTCCCAAAAAAATTCAAGGTATCCACCACATAAGCAAGTGCACCATGCCTACCTTCTACTTCCAAAATTTGCTATTTAATGACTGGAATCCAATACAGTGGACAGATCACTGGAGTGTTCCTCACTGGTCCAGTGAACCTGAGGTGTCACCCAAGTCCACAGGAAAATGCAAGCACACAGAAAGACTCAAGTCTTCTTAAACATTTGAAGGGTCCGGGGTTCTGGGGAATTTGCTGCCTCCAATAGTCAAACAACCTTGGGTTCTGCCATTTGCCTAGCAGTGTGAACTCATCGAACCTATGAAAAAGAAAAGTAGCCAAATAAAAGCAGGGTTAATGTATATACTTAATGGGCATTTCTTGTTCTCACCTGCAGTTTTCTCCAGCCGTGTTGGCTCCAGCTCCGAGTCTCAAGTTGGCAGTCAGAGCCCGCATTTTTCAGCAACAAGCTAAACGAAATGGCCCCTCACTTCTGATTAGAATCAGAAGTGCAGACCCAGACAATACATCATCCACGCCGACACCAGGGAGAACTCACTCAGCTCTCCGGCTCCCTTCCCCAACCTTCTTTCCCTCCACATCTGAAGGAAAGTCTCAAGTCAACTGTCCCCTCAGCACAGCACTGAACAGACAGAGTGTTGGTAAGTAGGGCCCTGAGAGAAATAAATTATTTTCTGAAAAAAAAAAAGGTAGAGAAAGCAGAGTGGAAAATGACTCTGTCTCTCAAGAATCTGCTGTATTGATAACGCTTCGCAGCATTTTTGTGGGGTGAGGGCATTTGCCCTCTGAAAAACACCTGGAATTGGGAAAGTTGGAATGGGAGCCAAGCAAAACAAACTCACTCTCGGCTGTTTTTCGCTTGCTGATGCAGTTCTAAAACTTGTCGGGTGGCCAAGCCACTGCCCAAGGAAGGCGAAGAGCTTCCTTGCAGCCCAGAGTTGACGGCTTCTTGACTGCCTCTGTCTCTGGGCTTTGAAAATATCTTTGTGGCTGAATCCTCTTAAGATGCTACTGTGACTTGGCTACTTAATAGCTTGTTTCCTATAGTGAGCTCTGTGATCCCTGCAGGGCATGGGTCAGCCTTATTTAACCCTAACGATGTGCTTGCATATCACTGGTGCCCAGCAAGCATTTAGTAAATGAAGTAAAATGGATGACTGGTGGGATGGACAGGTGGATGGATGGATGGATGGATGGATGGACAGATGAATGAGTGGGTAGATGAGTAGATGGATGGATGAGTGGGAGAATAGAAAGCTAAGTGCATGAAGGGGTGAGTGGATAGAGCGTATATAGAAACATGCATAGATAGAAAAGTGAGTGACTGGACAGAGAGAAAGATAAAAGAACAATGGATGGGATACTTGTTTAACGGATGAAAAATAAAATAAGTGATTGATGAGTGAATGAGCCTAGGATTTTTCTACTTATTGCTCCTGGACTCTTCATCTCCACAGATTATCTCTTTGGTAAAAAAAGAAAGGCTATTCCATGTTTAATTTAGTGGTAGAAAGTAGAAAAACTCAGCAATAAACTAAAAAGAAATAGTTTACAGAATATCAATGATTTTTTAAATAGAAATGTTTGGAATTCTGTCTCCTTTTGAGCCATAAGTCCACAAATGTTTTTTAACAAAATTTAGGTATTTAGCAAAATGTTAGAGTTCAAAGCTACACAAAGACTTCATTTGAACACTATATTATCATGCTTTCTGTGTGCGTGTGTGTGTCTCTCTCTCTGTCTCAGTCACTCTCTTTCTGAATCACTTTTGTCACTTCCACTAGAATCATCTTTTTACAAATCAGCTCTGATCAGGACATTCCCCTGCTGACCTGTTTGTTATCTGCTCTGCAGTGGGCCTCCAACACCCACAGCACAAAGTCAGCAGCTGACATGAGTTTCGAGGCTGTTCCTGGTCCAGCCCCTCTCCCTTCCACATGCACCACCGGCCCCAGACTCCCAGCCGTTGTAGTCAGAGGAGAAGGACCAGGGCCACGCTGTCTGGTCCATATCCCAGATCTGCCAGATAAAGCCTGTCTCTTGACCTGCATGCGGAACTAGTACCCACCTCAACAAACATCAGCTCATCGGGAGCCTGGAATACCTTTCCTCCTGCCTTCTTGGGAAGTCCTCTCCTGCTGAGTGTAACGTTTTCTTTATGTCTCTGCAGTCTTGGTGGGGGCTCCGACTTCAGTGACCTCACATTGCCATGCGTTTGCCCTAAGTGTTCCTTTACCACACTGTGATGGAGTGATACCCCACGTGATTCTCTCAGCCCTCGACAGATACAAATGAAAGCTGATGGTTAGTGAATACCTACTATGTATCAGTCCCTATTTTAGCTGATTTACTCCTTTTCTATTCACACACTCCTAGGATGCATGGATGTTATTACTCCCATTTCATAGGTGAGGCTCAGTCTATCTAAGGTGAGGGTGTGTGTCTGCTCTGAATCCCCTACAGCAGATGGATGCTTTTCCTTTAGAGTGCTTGCCACCGAGAGGTGCTTAATAAATATCCAGTAAGCAGATGTCAACTAATTTGACCTCCATCATGTGATCGTGAGCTCAGACTGATGGATGAAGGGGCGATCATCTTTCCATGTCATTTTCTGTGCGATATTAAACTGGTCTCTGCAAATTCCCATTTATTAAATTTCTCATATTTTTTCACTTATGATTCATTCCCCTGGGACTTTTACAATATGTTTAAGCTGAAATTATGACATTGTTTTCTTAAAGGGCAATCCAAGGTTTGCTGTAAGGTTGGACGTAAGGATCAGACAATGTTATCTACTCCTGAAAAGGTCCAAGTGGAAATTAACATGCCGATTTTTGAGTGTTTCGGGGAGTCATGAGAGCATTTGCCCCATTGTTCATTTCACTGGGTCCTTTTACTCTATCTGCAGGGTCAGAAGGCTGAGCCTGGGTCTGAATTTCACATCCCCCGTGTCCAGCAAAGTAGCTGACATGGAGAGTTGCTCAACAAATACTGGCCAAAGAACTGAAATGACTCCATTGTTACTTAACTGCTCTGAACCTTAATTTCATCTGCAAAATGGGTCCAATGAGGACAGCTACAGGCGACTGTGGGGACCTGAAGGGGAGACTGAATGGGTGAGTTGGGTGTGTCTTGACTGGCATGTGGGTAGAAAGAAAGTCTTGTGTGAACAGTGGTGAGAGAATGAGCTAGGTAATGAACCTTGGACTTCACCCCTTTAAGCTTCAGTAGCTTTACTTGTAAAATGTGGATAATAATAGGACTTGTTCTATGTTTACTAAATAAAGACACAGGACTCCAAGTTAATTTTTAATTTCAGAGAAACGACAACCGATTTTTAACGTAAGTATGCCCCATGCAATACTCAGGACATACCCTAATAAGAAGGTGTTTTTTTCTGAAACATAAATCTACCCAGTGTCCTGCATTTTCTGTGAATTTGACAGAATAAAACATGTAACATGCCGGCCTGCGATGTATGCTCAGCAGTGTTAGCCATTATTTTATACTGTGTGCTCCATCAGTAGTAACTCCAGTCTCTCTTCCCCTTTTAAAGTAATCTGCTTTACTGCCATCACGCCTTCCCGCATCCCCCACCCCGTCTCTGCCTCTTAATATACTTTGAGATGTCAGAAGGGGTCTCGGATGTAAAAAGGGAGCCAACAGCTGTCTCAGAAAGAAGTTGCTGTCAGTTGAAATGAATGCTGAGCTAATAGGCCTATTAATAATGAGCTTTATTATAGGAGGCCACTTACGTTAATAATTCTCTGTATTTGGTATTTGACGCTGTGACATTTATACTGAGCTGAATGGTGGCTCTGTGTGTGTGTGTGTGTTTAAACCCATTTAGCTCACTTTTACTCTGAATGCAGCTGCAACATTGGGGAGCAGAAAGTGTTTTATTTAAACACGCACACTCCACACACACATCGCGTCGGATTGTGTGTTTCCTCCTGGGCTTTGGTGCAGCTTGGGTGCTGCAGAGATGCTGCAGAAGGGATGCATAGAGCGGGGGATGGGGAGAGGACAAGGGGGAGGCTGAAGATCAGTTCTTACCTTTTCACCCTGGGATTGTCAATCTAGCCCAACCTCTGCCCTTGCAGCCGGGAGGAGCTCAGGGTAGGCTTAACCTGATTTGCATACTGTGAATTCTCACTGCAGTAGCTGGAATTGTGACAGGGACTAATTAGCATTTCCACCCCCCTCTCTTGCCTCTTTTATATTTGACGACAGTGCCTGAGCAGTAGGGGAAGTTTAACTAAACCCAGATTAAGAAGTCCTGCTCTGGTTCTGGAAGTTAGAAAAATCAACACTACCAGTGGGTGTTGCTTGGCAAAGAAGAGGTTGGGGCAGAGGGAATATTTATTTATATGGTGGTGACTGCAAGGCAAGCTGCACAGTACACATTTATAGTTAAATGCACCCACTGCAGGAGCCTAGAGAGTAAACTGAATTTCCTCAAGTGTCCCTCCCTCTAGTATGCCAGGCATGGGGCCAGCCTTTATGTCTCACTGCAAATCCGGCCTGGAATTCTCTCAGATGGGTTAAAGAGCTCATCCCAAACCACAGGGCTGCAGACTGATAAAGCCCGGGTTCAAACTCCACCAGGGCCATGTCTACTGTGTTCTGATGTCCTGGCATCCAGGTTTCACATGGGTGACTCTGTCATTCTAAATGCATGTAATCCAGGTGGTGCCAAAGTGTCTTGTGACTCACAGGGTTGTCCTCAGGCTGGGTAAGGACTCTATCACTGGGAGCGTGTTAGAGATTCTGAAGGGTAGGCTGCATTAGAAGCTGCATTTTAACCAATCCCTAGGTGATTCATCTGCATTAAAATTTGAGAAGCTCATGCTCTGGCCAGGAAACTCAGTTGGTTAGTGTAGTCCTGATACACCAAGGTTGTGGGTTTGATCCCTGGTCAGGTGGTCAGGGTGCGTACAAGCATCAACCATTGAATGCATAAATAAGTGGAACAACAAATTGATCTCTCTCTCTTCTCCCCTTCCACTCTCTCTAAAACCGTTAAATAAAAATCCAGTAAAAATGTTCAGAAACCGTGCTTTAGAGCTTCCTTGGATAGACACCTGGCTTTTCCTTGAACATGTCACATGCTGTGCAACTGTCCTTTGCAGAGTGCAGTCTGTCCCCTTGCTGGGCACATCTCACATCTCAGTAGGGCCAATACTAGGGAACTCATCCTCATCTCCAGCCCCAAGGACAGACACGCACCTCTCCACAAGGCGGGGCCCTCAACCCCTGTGGTCTTTCTCCAGTGGACGTCACCAGGTGCCCCAGCCGCCCCTACCCCTGCTTGTAGGAGAACAATCAGAAGGTTAATTTCAGGGCCACCAGTGCATGACAATTACAAAAAAATGCATGTATATATCCAAACCAGACTGCCCATGAAAGATCAGGCTAGATGAATTTTCTTAATAAGTGGTTAAAACATGTTAAGTGTTTCCGGCACTGGTTTGCCGCTCATGGGTTTTCAATAAGATGCTCTGATGATGGAAGAACCACTTTTATCAAATATTAAGCTACTGTAAATTTACTGTAATTGAATAATTTGCCTCTTAGCCTTGGTTCACTAAGACTGAAGAGAGGTTTTCATCCCTAAGTGATCGCTCCGCGGTCTGTTTCAATATATGTCATGTCAAGCCGGCCTCATCTGCACCACCATTTGAGACTTAGTCATTTCAAAGCTAAGAGACCCCGTAAATGGTCTGGATGATTGACCATAAAGTATGTACATATTTAGTTATATTAAATTGTGATTAGGGTTTCGACTTCCATATTTAAACTCAGAGTAGTTTGCCCAGCTTTTACGACTTTATGGAAGTGCTAATGTGAATTTCACAAGGCTTTTTATAGGAATCGAAGCAAAGGCAGCCCTTTCGGTCTAGTTCATATAAATATTAAGGAGATGGAGAAGCAACAACAAAAAACCCAGACACCAGTTGGAAATAGATCAGATCAATACCCACATCTATAAATGATGTCTCAGGAGATGGAGAAGGAAAATGATTTTGAGCTTTGAAAGAGAACATCTGAATTTATCCCCCGCCTCTCACCATATTTTGGTTTAGTTATTTGGGCAAAAGTCACCCTAAGCCTCAGCTGTCTCATCTGTAAAACAGCCTGTCCTTTGGGTAGACCCCTGTGTGGGGATGTGAACGTGTCCGTGAAAGGACTTGGTAGAACACTACACTAATGTTTCTCAAAGCGTTGCCTTTGGACCACCTGTGTTGGAAACATCCCAAAGGCTTGTTAAATTCTGATTCCTGGATGTCACATCTGTTCTGCTCAGTCAGAATGTCTGAAGCTAGAATTCAAGAATCCCCCTTTTTTCAAGAATATTGGGTCATTGGTATATACATGAGAGAGAGCACAGGAAGTGCACCTCTGAGTACATGCTTGTTCTTATTGTGTCAGAGTAGGGGAGGAAGGTGGCTTTACTCTTCTTTAATTGTCTCTTCCTGTCTACACTGTAATATCCAGGCACAGCACACGGAAAGTGAAGGAGATCACAACCCCCTTGTACCCCCAGCAGGAAAATGGCCTCAGAACAGAGGCCATTGGGAGGTATGGCATTAAATGTAGGTTATATCCTATCCCTCACTGGGCTAGGATATCCTTCTTTTCCTTTCCTACTCAAACTCCTACTTGTCCTTCTAAACGCAGGTCACAATCACCTCCATTCTAACATGGTTTTAGACCCCTGGCTTGACAGATGAGAACCATAGTCCCTTCACGTACACATAGAAGACACCAGGAATCACATGTGTGTTGGGAAGAATTCCAGTGTGGCCTCCAGGATCCCCACCCCCTGGTGACAAACTCTGTAATCTCCTCTGTTTGAGTGCACACAACTGGTGAAGACAATGGGACAGTCACTCCCTCGATTAATTCACATCATATATGACTGTTGGTTGACACCTTGATTTCCACCTGCTGAGTGCCTGAGCAGAGGACCCAGCTAAGCTGTGTCCAGGCTCCTCATCCACAGAAACTGGGAAAGACAATACATTTGTGTTTATTTAAGCCACAAATCTGTGATGCTTCATTATGAACCAATAAATCACTGATGCAACAAAGGGTGTGAGTACTAAGGACACAGAGAAGAGACTCTGGAGACTCCTGGGACCCTGCTCATGAGGGACTTTTTAAAAATGTATTTATGGAATCCAGAGAGAGAGGGAGTAAAGGAACACATGGTCGGGAGGGAGCAATTTTACACCAGTCCACGAAAATTGTGCAATCACTGGATGCCCAGGCAGTGTTCTTCCTGGAGCTGGGCTATTTCATCAGTAGCAGACAGATGAAAAAAACTGACATACATTGTCTGTCCACAGAAGGTATCCAACCACATAATATGAAAAGTGGAGACATTGAAAAAGATACTAAATACAAGAAACAT
>JAPYXV010002775.1:0-12835 GCA_028533065.1 Trachops cirrhosus
TACAGAGAATAAGTAGCATGGATGGTAGGTAGAAAAAAGACAGGGGGAGGGCAAGAATAGTAGGGGAAATGTAGAAGCTAAAGAACTGATGACACATGGACATGAACTAAAGGGGGGGAATGTGGGTGGGAGAGGGTGTTCAGGGTGGAGGGGAATGAAGAGGGGTAATGGGACAACTGTAATAGCATAATCAATAAAATATATTTTAAAAAAACAACTGAACCTAAAACAAAAACAAATTAAGCAAAAAACTAGTACAGGAATAGAATCACAGAAATGGCGATCACATGGAGGGTTATCAGCAGGGATCAGGAGGGGGAGAACGGGGGGAAATGTACAGGAAATAAGAAGTATAAATGGTAGGTACAAAATAGACAGGGGGAGGTTAAGAATAGTATACAAAATGTAGAAGCCAAAGGACTTATATGTACGACCCATGGACATGAACTAAATGGGAGGGGTGCTGATGGAAGAGGGGATTGCAGGGTGGAGGGGAATAAAGGGGAGAAAAAAATGAGATGACTATAATAGCATAGTCAATAAAATATACTTAAAGAAAAAGAAATGAAGAATACACTAATTGAAATAAAGAGCAATTTACAGAGACACAACAGTAGAATAGATGAAGCTGAAGATCAAATAAATGATTTGGAACATAAGGAAGCAAAAACCATGCAGAACTATAAGAAGAAAAACATCCAAAAAAAAATGAAGGCAGTATAAACAGCCTCTGGGACAACTTTAAGAGGTCCAACATTCGCATAAGAGAAGGTGAAGAGAAAGAGCAAGAAATTGGTAATTTATCTGAAAAAATAGTGAAAGAAAATTTCCCTAAATTTGGTGCAGGAAATAAACATGCAAGTCCAGGAAGCTCATATAGTCCCAATTATGATGGATGCAAAGAGGCCCACTCCAAGACACATCATTATTAAAAGGCCAAAAGTTAAAGATAAAGAGAGACTCTAAAAGCAAGAGAAAAGTAGTTAGCTATCAGAAGGTTGTCAGATGGGAAGGGGGAGTGAGAGAATGGGTGAAGATGTGAGGGGATTGAGAAGTACAAGTAGGTAGTTACAAAATAGCCAGGGGAGCAGGGTATAAAGTATAGTATAGGAAATGGAGTAGCCAAAGAACTTATGTGCATGACCCGTGGACATAAACAATGGTGGGGGATTGCCTGAGGGAGTAGGGGTAGTAGGTGGAGGGGGGCAGAGGGAGAAAAATTGGGACAACTATAATAGCATAATCAATAAAATATAGTTTTTAAAAAATGACCTAATACAATGTCAAAATAGGTACTGTTGCATGAGTGAGTGATTGAAATAATTCACTCATTTGTGAATACATAAAGATGACACCTAAACATAAAAACATTCTGGGAAAAAGATAAGACTAACAAGAAAAATTCATAGGTCTAAATAATCATATCTTTGTTAGACTACCTGACCTTTTGAAACAAACAATTAAGGTTAGGAATTCTCTATTGTGCCTCTCTGCATCTACATAATATTGAAGCTCTTTTATTATATTGTGGAATGATTGTGAACCAGAGTAAGGCTCAAGGCTGTGTCATTTGATAGGTACACCACACAAGCACACTTGTGTGTTACTTAGTAACATTTCCCTGTCTGCTGTCTCATCTCCTGTTGGGAAGCCTGCTCAGAGGCTGTGGAACTTGGCAGGGCTGAAGGAAAATCCAGTGACTGATACTTCATGTGCAGGAACTTTCAGAGGCTATAGATGACTTTTGGTTTTGGATGGTGGTTTTTGCTTTTCAGTCTAGGTTTTTTTTCTTTATTTAAGGATTAAAGCATATATATCAGAGAGTTTATTGCACAATGAAAAATGCGGAAGAGAAACGTGTTGGACTGGAATAGGGTTTTTTAGCACTGGGGCTACCACACCTTAATTGCTAAAGACATTACTCTTGGGAAATGCTGACACTCCCCTTCTCACATTTGGGGTTACAGCTCTGTAGAGTTAAGCAATACACTACTTCACACTGGAAACCTGAATTTAAATGAGTTACAACTAACTTTTATGTAGGTCAGCAAGGTGCATGAAAAAGAAAGTAAATGAATACAAAGGAGGAAGGATCACACCTATGTAACTTCTTGGGCATAAGTGTAAATCTGAATGGTTAAATAAATACTCCTTGAATATAATTATAAGTCGGAGTGAATAATGTATATTTTACATCAATACTAGCTATATGGATGAAACTAAGCTGAAACTACTGCAATACGTTGTTCACATAATTGCTTTCTTAAAAAAAATTAAGTGGAGCCTAAGCCAAGGTCACAGTGAGGAGCATTCAATGCTAAAGATTGTTGTTTCTTGAGGGAGAAGCTCAGAAAAGGAGGAAGAAAAGAAGAGAGTTCAGCAATAGCTCTTTCTCAGGAAATAAACCGAAATATCTGACAGTTGGAGGTTCTTTTTTTTAAAGATTTTATTTCTTTATTTTTAGAGCGAGGTGAAGGGAGGGAGAGAAACATCGATTTGTTGCCTCTTGCTAGCCCTCAACTGGGGACCTGGCCTGTAACCCAGGCATGTGCCCCGGCTGGGAATCATACCAGCGACCTTTCTGTTCAAAGGCCAGCACTCAACTCCCTGAGCCACACCAGCCAGGGCTGGCGATTCTTTAGATCATTTTCATCACATCCGTTTTTTGGAGGTTGTGTTTTTGCCCTG
The DNA here is from genome assembly GCA_028533065.1 of Trachops cirrhosus. Taxonomy (NCBI): domain Eukaryota; kingdom Metazoa; phylum Chordata; class Mammalia; order Chiroptera; family Phyllostomidae; genus Trachops; species Trachops cirrhosus. Next base: position 2,689 of record JAPYXV010002775.1, read on the forward strand.
TGGATTGTATCCTTTGACACAGAGAAGTCTTTCTGTTGATGCAAGGACGTGGCCATTGATTTCTCTCAGGAGGAGCGAGAATACCTGAACCCAGCTCAAAGCACCTTGTACAGGCACATAATGTTGCACAACTACTGGGACCTGCTCTCCCTGGGTGAGGATAACTTTCCTCCAGAAGTCAAGGTCTGCCCTTGGCTCTCCTTTCCCTTGTGTGCTGCTTGGGAGTCCCTGCCTTGGGTGACTGTGACTGAAGCTCTGTTTACCCAGACATGAAAGTCTTCATGATGTGGCATCAGGACTTTAAACTTGCCCTTTCTCCAGATGCTCTGCCCACCTCACAGTACATCAGGCATTGTTCTAGAGCATAACTGTTTATGAAGCCCTTTGGCAAACTTAAAATATCTATTTTTCTGTTTTCTATCTCTGAACCATCAATTCAGTAAGTCTTGGAAGAGAGTGTGGTAGCTGCATAAGACACTGGTCCCTATGCACAGAAGGTGGCAAGCCGTGGATGGATGCATGAAATGTTTCTGTCGACACTTTGGTAATATCCTCATAACCTCAGTTAAGCAAAGATTGGGAATTCTGAAAAAAACTACAGATCTTCATGCTCCATTCTTTTTTTTTAAGATTTTTATTTGTTTATTTTAGAGAGAGGAAGGGAGGGAGAAAGAGAGGAAGAGAGACAATGATATGTGAGAGAAACAGTGATTGGCTGCCTCTCGCACGCCCCCAGCTGGGAACCTGGCCCACAGCACAGGCATGTGCCCTGACCTGCGAATCAAACCAGCGACTTTTTGGCTCACAGGCCAGAGCTCAAGCCACTGAGCCACACCAGCCAGGGCCCATTCTTCATATATGAAGGACTTTCTGTTTCTGATCTGAATTATTATCTCCATTTTGGAGCAAGAAAAATTGCTCTGGACTTATATTTCTAATATGTGGGTAGGTTGAGTTGGGGAATTGACATTGTTTGATTTGTATGAGCCTATTTTCTTCTTTAGCATTGAGGGTGTTGCTTCCCAGCCATTTTGCTGAATCCTACACTTATTCCAGACTATTTTGAAAAGATAGTCTTTATTATTCCTTCTACTTCTTTTCACCTAATTTAGTACATCATATTATGTTACTTTTTTGTTAATTGGATTTATTATAGGGTTTAATTGGAAATATTTAATACCTGGTAAATATATACACACATATGTATGTGCATAAATATTTGTCATTTTCTTCATCCCAGAAATAGCATTAAATTGATTTGTCATAGTTTGTTATATATGATTCATTGCTTTTTTCTACCCATAACTTGTTGAGTTTTGTGTAAGTTTTACCAAATTTTTATTTCTTGGTATAACTGTTCTTTTCTAATAATTACTGGCCCTGTCTAGATTTATCACATCCCCATTGGTATGCTGAATTAATACTTAAATATTTAATTGTATTTTATAGGAAACTTAGCTCATTTGTCACTTTAAGGACTTCTTCACTGTTATTTATAACATCTGTAATTTCTGTAAAACTTCCGAAGTTCTGGAGTTTGCATTGTTAGTGAACACATGAAGACTGTTTTGTTTCTCATCTTTCCGTCCAAACTTCATCTACAGAGCACCTGGGCCCTCTCGTCCCCGTCTCGGTGCTGTCCTGTTGTTCCCCAGGTCTCATTTGTTGCGAACTTACTAACCACCTTTCTGCACGTCCACCTCTATCATGGGTCTCCACTCCGCTTCTAGAAGGTGTTTCTGCATGTAACTGCTGCTACTTACAGGCAAATAAGTCCTTGAATATAAGTCCTTCTTTACTCTGGTTCATTTCTTTCTTTCTCATGGAAGATTTGTTATGTTCTCCTGATGATATTTATAGAATAAAACTTAATAATTCAGGATAAGTGCAGCTTAAGTCTCATTGATTCATAATAACAAATACAGTACATGTCTACTGATACATACAGTATGAGCTCCTCATGTTTCATTTTTATTGTATCATATAACATATTATTTACCAATTAACATATAACATTATTAACATTACCATATAACATATTAAATACCAATTGTGCTTAGCAGAGTTACACTGTCTTATATTTTGTTGTTGTTGTTTGAGTGTAGATTCAACTGATTGCCATATGTATTTAAAATCACTTGTTTCCTCCCTATTTTCCTCTTTCCTCAGCCTCTGACAAACAGCATTCTTCTTCCTACTTTTAGTAATTTGACTGTTTTAGGTACTTCCCATAAATAGAATCATACAGCACTTGTCTTTTCTGCAAGTCATTTATTTCACTTAGCATAATGCCCTTAAGGGTTGTCCATGTTGCAGCAATGACTTGATAAATGTCTTATTGTGAATGCTGAGTAATATTTCACGGTATGTGTTTACCACAGTTCATGCAGTCATCTGCCATTGGGCAACTGGGTTGTTTATACTGCTTGGCTAATGTGATTAATGCTTTTGTGAATGTGGTTGTACAGATATCTTTTCCAGATCCTGCTGTCAATTTTTTTGTATATGTGCCCACAAGTGAAATTGTGGGATCATACGCTGTGTTTTCAGTTCATGCTCCCACAACAAAGTGTCAGTAGACTGAGTGTCCTATTAACAACAGGAAAGTATGTTTCCCAGTTCTGGGGCCTTGATGTCTGAAATCACAGGTCCAGCATGATTGTCTTTGGATGAGTACCATCTTCCAATTTGCAGGTATATCCTACTCATGAGGAATCCACTCTCATGACCAGATTACCTCCCAAAGGCTCACCATTGTATTCTGGATGATTTCACCATGGGAATTTCAGAGAGACACCAACATTCATTCCATAGCATATGGTAAGTCAGTGTTAAAATTTCAAGAATCTGCCTTAGTGTTTTCCATAACAGTTACAACATTTGCCTTCCCAACAGCGGTCGATACATAAGAATTCTCATTTTTCCAACACTTGCTATTTTGTTTTTGTTTTTTTTTTAAGTAGCCATGTATCCCTGACTGGTGTGGCTCATTTGATTGGGCATCATCCCGCAAATTAAAAGGTTGCAGTTTTGATTTCTGGTCAGGGCACATGCCTGAGTTGCTGGTTCATCCCCAGTCAGCATGCATGCAAGAGGCAACTGATCGATATTTCTCATATCAATGTTTCTCTCCCTCTCTTCCTCCCTCCTGTACCTTTTATTTAAAAATAAATAAATAAAATATTTTATATATGTGTACATAATTATATGTATATGAAGTAGGCAGGTAATGGATATGAGTGGCTTACTGTGGTTTAGATATGCATTTCCTTAATGAATAGTGGCACCAGTCATCTCATCATATGCTTGTATGCCATCTCCACAGAAATGATGGCTCAAGTCCTTTGCCCACTATCTAATCAGGATACTTGGGATTTTTGTTGGGGTTTCAATTGAGGTATAGAAGTTTATTACATTGTGATTTATACTAAAAAGTGTATATTTGGTCTTTGTATAACTATTTTACTTTTTGATGTTATTGTAAATGAAATTGTTTACTCAATTTCTTTTTTGATGTTTCTTCATTAAAATATAGAACTGTGAAAAATAAGCTTTAAAATAATCATTAGAAAATTAAATAAAGTAATAATTAAATAAATTGAAGTGATTACCTTCCTAAATACTGTTCTTCTCAGGAAAAACATACGATTTTTAAGGCTAAGTGAAAGTAATGCTAGATGTGAAATAGGTTGTAGAAATATCAGAGTGAATTGAAAAGTTTTGCATTTTGTTTAGGTATGAAACTAAAACAGTATTGTGACTTCACTATTCAGAGTAGATAAGAATAGGTTGTCATATATAGATAAACTCATAAAATTTTCTAAGTTTTAATTATCCAAGGATAAAAATAACTTATTTTCTTTAAGTAAATGACAATATTTATATTGAGTCTATTTAATTTCATAAGGATTAAATTATTATAAACAGTTTGACTTATAAATATATGGTTTTTATTCACTGCAATTTGAAAGTTATTTTAAAAGGAAGCTGCTTGAAAAGTTCAGTTTGTGCTATGACCAGATACCAAAGTACCCATAATTATCTGATGTTTGCACATACAAAAAAATTATTTACTGTTCCATTCTTAACAAAGGAATCTCCCCTACTTCAAATTTTTGTAATTCTTACATTCTGTGGTATAAAAATTTTTTCTTGAGTTTATAGTGAAATGTATAATTCCTAGTTTCGTGCATTTCATATGTAGTCCTTTGAAGGGTCCTGATCTTATGCTTTCACATAGTGCTGACTACACAGTAGACACAACAAACTCTTGCTAAGTTGGTAACTATAGTTGTGGATTTTGAGTAATAGTAAACTGATTCTGCATAAAATGTGAAGATTAGGCATGTTTATGAATATCTACCCTAGGGAGGCTTTCTCCACATTCTGAGTGCATTTTGAAAATTCTTTATTTTGATCATTTCTCAGCACAGGCTTCCTCAAATAGAGATCTTGTAACAGTGGAAAATTGTAACAGTGGGAAATTGTAACCCACCCCACCATTCTTTGACATTGTTTCTGTAAGTGCTGACTCTGACTAATATGTAGCTTATAGATGAACAGCATGTTTGTATAAGAATCCTGGGAACTCACTTCAAAAGATACAGACCCAGACCTTCAAGCATCTCAGCTCCGGAAGATTTGCTGACCTTCAACCATGGAGTCAGGATGAGGCAAAACCAGAATGACGTGAATCCAGGATGATGCACACTGGACCATCACTTGCCTTATTGGAATGGACTGTGCTTGTCTGCACATAGAGAACTTTACAACTCCCTCCCTTGATCTCTTTGTTCTGTTTCCCTCCCCCTCCTTATAAAAACCTCTGCCTCCAATGAGAGGTGGAGATGGGTTTTGAGACATGCGTCCCCCATCTTCCAGGAGATGGATTTTGGGACACGAGTTCTCCGTCTTCCAGATGGCCAGCATCTGCAAATAACCCACTTTCCTGTACATTAGCACCTGCCTCTCGAGTATTGGCTTTTGTAGTGGCTGCCAGCCAGACCTGCTTTCGGTTACAATTCCAAAACCATATTGTTTGTTAAAGTTTCAACAAGGAACCAAGAAGAAAACTCCATTCCCACACAAAAAAAAGTAATCTTACATTTTTTAAGAACAAGAAGGTAATTTAAAAGGAAATGTCTTGTGTTGTAGAGGGGAATTTTCAACATCTGGAGGTGAGGAGCTTAGAGTATTGTCCAGAAAAGCATTGTCAGTGCCATTAATTACCTCAATGTATAAAGGAGAATTTTATCTTCTTTATAGACTTTAATTTATTGAACATATTAAGGTTACAATTTTTAATGGCTATAAATTTTTTTAAAAAATATATTTTTTTATTTATTTTTAGGGAGACGGGAAAGGAGGAAGAAAAAGAGGGAGAGAAACATCAATGTGTGGTTGCCTCTTGCACGTCCCCTACTGGGGACCTGGTCCACAACCCAGGCATATGCCCTAGACTGGGAATCAAACCAGTGACCCTTTGGTTCAGCAGGCTGGCACTCAATCCACTGAGCCACACCAGCCAGGGCTGAAGGTTATAATTTTAAACAATAACTTTCCTCATTGCAAATTACCATTATTGTTTTAGAATCTAGTCTTTTCTAGCAAATAGCATATCTAGAAATTTGACACTTTAATAAAATTCTTTATAGTTTTTACAAAATTCCTTTTCCCCCAGATATTTAAGATTCCTAAGATCAAGGAAATAAATAAAACTTTCTAAAAATGTCCATGTATACTTAAAACACTGTAACTGTATGTACTAAACTCACAGAAAAACTAATGTTTAGGAGCCTGCAACTGAGGTTTAATACTTTATTTTACAAAAGAATACTGAAACTACAGTGAACCATAATAGATGTAATAACATCATTACAATATTTACTCATAAGTTACAGTTTGATAAATTTACAATTAATAAATGGCATCAAATTACATAAATTATTCATCAGGTGGCTGATCATCTGGTTTCCTCCAGTATCTACCAGAACTGCTGAAGAGCAGGTTGAGTCTTAAAGGCGATCCTTTAAGCATCTTGAGTCCCTGTAACTAGAAGGATTCAGGCATCTCTTCTGTAGGATACTGCAAGGAAATTTATTCTGCTCTCTGCTCCCAAAATTTCCCTGCTCCCAAACAACATAAAACAGATTACAAGAGATCTGTAGCATACAGGTTGGTACAGAAAGATATGAAAAAGTAGAGGTGTGGCATGCCAAAAATGAGCTTTAAAAAACTGTTGAGTCAGGGATTCTTGGTTACAAGCAAAAGGAAGTCACCCAAATTAAGTGTAGTACCAAGTGGGTGTCAGAGGTCCAGAAGGAAAATCTCATGGATCCCAACACAAGCATAGACAGCATGGAAGTTGTCAAGATGACTACTCTTTCTCTAGGGCTATGTGATTTCTACTTTGTCTGGCACATTCAGGTTATGGCTTATCTCTGAAGACCAGATTTCTCAGTGTAGTTGGATGCGTACAACAAAAACTGGCTGCCACTCTGAGTCTACCTGACTTTACAGCTGTAGTGTCCTCCATGCAGTTACTGACTCAATGGCTAGGTCGAGCAAATAATCAAGCAAAGGAATCTGTTCTGGTTAGGTGTTCTCTCCTGATTTAATTGGCCATGGCTGGGGAGACAAAGTTTAATGCAGGTACAGGGCTGCACCCTCTCATAAATGGACATAGGTGGAAATTAAACAATTAGTAGCTCAAGTTCCCAGATACCAGACAGATTGTGTTTGGACTCTCTCAGTTTTCTTAAGTCTCTTTCAAGTTGGGAGTTCAGACTACGGGTGGTGGAAGAGACAAATCCTATCAGCATATTCTCCTTATCCAAAACAAGGCAGGTATGTGTCAGGTCTATTAAACACAGGAGGGTGATAAATAAAATCTTTGTAAAAAGAAGCTGTGACTGGCATGGCTCAGTTGGTTGAGCATTGTCCCAGGGTCACCCGTTAGATTCCGGGTCAGGGAACACGCCTGGTTTGCGGGCCTAGGCCTCAGTTTGGGACCATGTCAGAAGCAACTGATGTGTGTTTCTCTCCCTCTCTTTCTCCATCCCTTCTCCTCTCTTTAAAAACAAAGAAATAAAACCTTTTTTAGAAAATGAGAGGGTGAATGTACTACTAATTCTTGGTTTCCAACTACCTTCCTAGCTTCCAGAATGAGTAGAAGCTTTGAGTTACTAAAACCTGTTTTCAGATGCCAGAATAGAGCTTTTGTTCTTCTGCTCCAAATAAAGATATCCTAAGAGATATAACACATTGATAATGACAGTTTATTGCTCCAATTATTCGTTTTATCTTTCTCAAACAAGAAGAGGACAAGAGAATAAACCATGAACAGAACTTAGACAATTCTTTAATACTTTGATTCCATTGCCATAATTGTAATACCATTCTATGTGTAATAAAAAAATCACATTTTACTTATGATTTTTATGAGTTTGTAGAATGTCACTTGCTTTTATTAATTAATTGTTATAGGTTATAACAAGTTGTAGTGACACTTTGCTTTTACTAACACTGAGTATAAAACATGATATATTCAGTTTAGCACAGTGCCTATCAAGAAGCATGGTAACTATTATTAATAATACTGTATTACATATTTGAAAGTTGCTATGAGAGTAAATATCAAAAGTTCTCATCACCAGAAAAAACCTTTTTGTAACTAAGTCACCAGACTTAGTAGATTTTGTGATGGTCATTTCACAATGTATACAAATATCAAGTCATTGTATTGTACACTTGAAACTGAAAAATAATTTTATATGTTAAGTATGCCTTGCTTTTAAAACTTAAATAAATAACAAAAAAGATAGAAACCTAAGTATTACCTGAGACTGGGCAGAGTTCTTAGTTAAAAACACTTTTTTCTCCTCAATATTTTGAAGGCATTGCTCATTTGTCTTTAGCTTTCAGTGTTGTTTAGTAAAGTATATAAATGTCTGATCATCATGTTGTATACCTGAAACTAATACAATGACCTATGTCAACTATAATTGGAAAATAAGTAAACCCTTTAAACTCTTTTAAAGGTTTGTCGTTGTTGAGAAGTCCAGTGCTCTGGACCCTCCATCCCGGAACTGGGACCTATTTCCCCTCCCTGTGGAGACTGATGAAAGCTTTGTCCGTCCTGACCCATGTGGCTCAGTCAGGGGTATGAGGGCAACTCTCATGCTGATGTTTCTCTCCTTCCCTTTTCCCTCTCTTCCCTTCTCTCTAAAAATTAAATAATTGAGAATTAAAATCTTTATCCAAAGCATTCTGAAATTTCAGTTATGTGCCTTGGTTTGAGGTGGGCTTTTTCCCCCATTCATTGCATGGGGTACTAGGTAAGCTTTTTCCATAAATGTCCTTCTGTTCTGAAATATTTTATTACATTATTTTTATAATTACCCCCTTTTTCTTCTTTCTTTCTAGAACTCTTATTATTTGGTTATGGGGACTCTTGGACTAATCAACTAATTCCCCTATCTTTTATCTCCTATTATTAATCTCTGGCTTATTCTACTAACTCAGAGACGTCTTCAAATCTCCCACCTTTAAAAAAAAATCTCCCCCAGCCTGTTTTTAATTTCTAAGCACCTTTTTTGTTCTTTGAACATTTCTTGTTTATTTTGTATTCTGTTTTTGCTTATTTTGTTTTTATGGATAGAATATCTTCTCTTATGCCTACAGAGTACAATTATAGTCTTGGAAATTTACTTCCACTTCCTACATTATTTCTGTTTCCTCTGGTCTCCTCTTCTCCTGTTTAATTTGGTCTATCTTTAAATATCTTTCTTCAAATATCTAAATCTTGGCTATTAATATTTAAGCATGAAGCACTACAAATAGATGGTAAGTGCATGACTTCTGGACTCGTGGGTCTCACTGTAGGAACCAAGCTGAGTCTGTATGTTTTTGTTCTTTTTGGAATGAGCCTCGAATGTCAGAATGTAAACTGAGGTCTTTTACTTGGAGCCTTCTGTTTCTATAGAGTAGAAGCCTACAGTGTCTACAGGATATAAATTAGATTCTGTTTTCTGAAATTAGACATTAGACCTGCGGAGAGGGGCAGAATGAGGATAATTTTTCCCTAAGAATTTATAAATTAAATATGTAAAAAACTTACTTTCCATAATACTTCACTTAAAACTTTACCATAAGCAATAGACACAATAACTGCATTTCTATTGATATTTGTCTTCAGAAAATGTGGGCTTTTTAATTTAACTTCAATCTGACAGGTTTGGGTTTTTTTTTTGTTGTTGTTATAGCGGCTGGTGGGACCCAAAAGATTGAAAATCTCTAAGAAAACTATGTCTACCAGTGGTATAGAAGGATTAGGGAAGAATTGGCGCTTTGGGCCTTTAAACTACAGCTGTTAAAAGATGTTGGTGTAAGCATGCAGAAACCTTATTTTCTTTCATCTGGTCTTCTATTTTGTTTTTTACCTTTAACTCAAACTGACCTCACCTAGCATCCTGCCTTACCCACCTCCATCTCCCTTGCTTAATCATTAAGCCCTCAGGACAACAAGGTTCTGGTCAGCATCCAGGAATCTTAGTAACAAGGTTCTGAGACTATTGACCATTAAGACAGAGTTTTCTATCAGGCTAAACATAACATCTTGGCCTCAGTTGTGTTTTTGCTCCAGACCCAAGAAAGCAGAACAATCCCACAGAACAAATCCTTGCAAAATTGGACAGAACAACTCCATGGCTGACTGACATCAGGACCAAGTGCAATGATCAGTTACCCCTACCCTAACACCAACCAATCAGTAGAGACCATGATCCTAACTCTATTAGTCAACATGATTAATGTTTTTTCCCTATATCATCCAACCCCTGGAAACCGTTGGGGAGCCAGCTGTTGGATCATAAGCTACCCGTGACTCCCACACAGCACCATCTCCTTAATAAATCCTTACTTTCCTGGCTGTAAACTCCTGTTCATGTCTTATTGGGCTTTGATGTGTGCAGGCAAACAGACCCCTCAGTCGGGTAACAATTTTGACACCCAGTGTAGGGCCTTTTTTTTTTAATTATATTTTATTGATTATGCTATTACAGTTGTCCTATTATCCCCCCTTCATTCCCCTCCACCCTGAACACCCTCTCCCACCCACATTCCCCCCTTTTACTTCAGTCCATGTGTC
>JAPYXV010002776.1:0-12835 GCA_028533065.1 Trachops cirrhosus
TTACTGTAGCCTGCATTTTTTCAGCTAAAATGTGACCAAAACCAGCCAATTCTGTGAGTATCTTGATAACCAGTGCTTTGAAATGTGCATCTGATAGGTTGGCTATCTCTTGGTCACTTAAAAGGATGGGTTCTGGGGCTTTCAATTCTTCTTCTGTTTGAGCCATCTTTTTGTTGTTTTTTGTTTTGTTTTGTTTTTTGGTCTTGTCAAGCTCCTGTAGTGAGGGGCAGGGCCTTAGGAATTCACCTGGGCGGGGCACCCCAGTCGCAGGGTTGTGATGTTGTATGTGGGGGCGGGGTCCGAGAAGGAACAATGGCGCTTGCTCTGCTTTCTGTAGGACCCCAGACCCTTCCGCCACTTTCCGCAAGCCAACCGGGCCCCTCTGGCACCAATTCCGGTGTGGGTGGGCCTGTGCACCCCGTAGGACCTTCCTTTTCAGTCAGTGACCCAAAGCTCCATTTCCTGGTGTTGGGACCCTGAGTTGGGCGCAGTGCCTTGCCTCACAATGGCTGTCTCGCTGGGTCCGCTGGTCGCCACCCCCTGGCTGGGGCCCACCAGCCACTACTTCTTGTGCACCCAGGGTCTGCCTGCTGCGGACTTGCGCACCACCCAGGGTGCTCAGCTCTCCACTCCATGTCCCTCACCCGGCCAGACTCCGCCCCTCCTACCGGTCTGGATGAAAGTGTCTATTTTTAAATCATTGGTTGTCCGACTTCCATACACTTCAATTTTCTGTCAGTTCTGGTTGTTATTTTGTTTCTATATCGTTGTTGTCCCTATCTTGGTTGTGCGAGGAGGCACAGTGCGTCTACCTATGCCTCCATCTTGGCCGGAAGTCCCACTCAAGTTCTTAAAGCCAAATTTGGAGAGGCAGCTTAACATTGTGGTTGAGGATGTGGACTTGACCCCACCAGCTGGTAATGGAGCCTGGATCTAGCATCCTCTATGAAACTTAGCCTTAGTGCCTCACTTTTCTGGCTTACAAATTGAGTATTGCTTCTCTCATGGGCTTTCTGTGAAGATTAAATGAATTGCAAAGCTCTTGGAATAGTGTCCAGTATGTAGTAAGAGCTACATAAGGATGTATAAATGTTGCTTGAAAAGATAATAGAAATAAAGGCACTGTAAAAACATAGGAAAATAAATTATACAACTATTTCTTGATCATATTTGACACTAGAGATACAACCCTTCCTGTGGAAGCTATAATGCTAAGAGATGAATATCATGAACAGACATAGGGTATAAGGAAAATCAGTCTATGGAATATAATCATGATGTGGAGAATAGAGCTTAAGATCTAAAGTTTGAGGATAGTTACATATACATCTAATCTCATAAATATGACATGATGGAACACTGCCTTTTTATTTGTTTTCAGGCATTCTTAGTACTCTGCGGGCCCTCAATACATGTTAATAATATTGAATGTCACCTATTTTAAACTTTCCCTACTAATCAAAAAAAATTACACAGATTGTACGCCATCTACCAGAACAACCCTCACTGAACAGTAATTTATTTGGTTATTTTCCACTAAATTAATATTGCAAGATTTTGTGGAAGAAAGAGGAAGTTGTCTGCCTCAAAGGGATTCTTATGTTATCCAGATATGGTTGTGGCAAAGATGCAGAAATTTAGGGTGTGATTTTCTGCCAACTAAAGGACTACATAGGGAATTTTAATTAGGAAAAGAATATGATGTGGAGAGGGGATTGGGAGTGAAGCTTAAAAGGGAGCAAAACCTGTCCATGTCAGACAGTGCAATTTAATAGGCATTACTTAAGTGCTTATATTGCAGTTGGCAAGTTGATAGGTAGATCTCTTTTTTATTTGTAATACATTAAAATTACCTCTTAAGATGTCTGTCTTTCACACATGTCATAAATTATTGGAGGGCTGAGATTGTGCCATTTCATCATCCTTACACCCTTCTTCCTAATGAACTCAACATAAGAAGTAATGAATGAATGTGTATTGAACTGAACTTGATGTACAACTTTATTAGAGTTCTAAAATAAGAGAACTTGGAAGAAAGTTATGATGAAACATCAGCAGCAAGCCAGAGGGATTGAAGAGGAAGTAGGATCTATCTTATTAAAACCAATGTTAGTATAAAACTGCCTCTCAAGAAGGGTGACTCACAAGAATGGCAAAACCATGTTTGATTAAGATCAACCAAACATACTATCCCAAAGATTGTCACTTATGAGTGGAGCATTATAAGAGGAGTTCCAAAGTGATGGCACTGCTCAACATCATATCATGTTGACTGATGCTTATCAGATGGGGCAAGATGCCAAACAAAGATCAGAATTTTAAGTACCCTGGGCAGAAAGTGACATGAACTAGCAAGTGTATTACAGCCTCAGCTCATCAAACTACTGTTCAAGCTCCAATTCCAAAGGAAATAGAATACTCACCAAACTCACAGGAAGACTTCCAGTGTGAACAGACACCACAAGATCTGGGGCTGATAAAAATTCACATTCACAGGTGACTGGGATTCATGTTCGTTCAACAAACATCAGGCTTATAAGGTTACTGTAAACTATTGACCCAGACTTTCACATGCTCAGGAACTGGGGTGATCAGGTTCTACTGACAGAACAATGAGAGAGTTAAGGAAGGCAATGGCTAATACTATGGAGATCACAGAGATGGATTTGGTCTCAGAGAAATTAATGCACAAAATTAGCAGTGGCAATTATTTCTCTTCAAATACAGGACAACACAGAGAGATGATAGGGAAGCTCAAGCCAGGGTAACAGAGAGAGTAGACATAGCTTGAGGACAAGATTGCTTATACTGTGGCTCAACTGTTGGTTAAGAAGGGGCAGTGAAACAGAAAGAAAAAAGGGGTGATCACATTTTCAGTCCTGGGAGGAGGTGACCACATGGCATTCAAGATCTGGATGCCAATTTCATGACTAGGGTGTAACTCAAGTAAAGATAAAATATAATCTTTAATTCCACTTGGGATAACTTTACTCAACCTGAGGTTCCTATTGTATAATTAACTCCCTCTGTGAAAAAGGCTTTCAATTCATAGTGCTTTTTAGTACTTTTTATAGAGAAAGATGAGCTCATCAAATGGAATAAGTTTCAATTAAAGATACAAGAAATGAACACATGGCAAAGGGTTAATAGACTTTATAAAAATGCAATCTTTCATGTTTCCAAATAGTTCATTCTTTTGGTTCTTGACTCATATTCATCCTCTTGCATTTCTACTGTTGACTGTGTTCAGTTTCAAGGAAGGAATGTGTTTTTCAGAATTGTGTTTCGATATGTGAACCAACAAAGATAGTCTTAAAGAAACCACTTAGTTATTTCATATTCATTGTGTTCTATCACTTTATTTTTAAAATTAACAATCAATTGTGATCAAAAGAAAGGGTGAAAAGCAAAAGACAACCTAAAATATTAAGACTCACTTCCTAAGCTTTTGAAAATAACTCTGGGAAATTAGTCTTTAGCTGTTAATTGAAAATAATCTTACTTCCCCATAAAAGTTTATCTTTGAGTTACTGTGAAAGACTGAGCATAACTTCCTAAGAAGCTCTAACAAAATCACTTCCTTCCTTTTTATCATCAATGATGATCATGCAAAGCTATGAACAAATTTAAATTTTATTGTTGTCGAGCTAGGATTGGAATGTGTCATTGGCTTTCTTTGCATATTATATTTCAAAAATAAAGGAAAGTTACCAAATGTTCTTTGTGTGTGTCTATAATTCTTCTTCCTCTTTTCTTTATTCCCAAAGTATTTAGAGCTAGAATTACTATATAATTTATTGTATAAATAAGGAAATTTTTGAAAATAAAAGGAGATATAACTAAGAATAATTCCAGGACAACTGGTATTACCCTACTTAAAGAGTACTTTAAGCTCATCTCTCTCTTATTGTTATCTGTATAAAATGGGTTATAAACTCTTTTGTCAGCATTTTTGTTGAATTAAATGTTTTTCTTCTCAGTCCCCATTTGAAAATTATATATAAAAAGAAATGTCCTTAGAAGTCATGTGAGTTTTGATCCATGAGCACAAATGCTGCTATAAATAATTATAACAAATACATTCTTCAACCTCAACACAGTCACCTGTTTCCCATTTGTTTGTTCATTCATGGGCTAATTATTGAGAACTTACTGGACTTGAGATATATTGATTAGAAAACCACACACTTCACTGCTTCATGAGTGTGTCATTTGGTGAGAAGATATTTAGAAAATGTGGATATAAGGGCTGTGTTGAGGATGGTTCATGGTGCCATGGAAATATCTAAGAGGGGCACTGGGGCCAGACATGGGATGAGGGCTATAGGGGGACAGCTTCCTGGAGATGCAAGAACTTAATGATGACTTCATTTTCAAGTGAAAGGAGGTCTACAAGGATGGGATGTAAGATGGAGGAGGAAGGAATGGGATAAAAAGGTTTTCAGGAAGAGAGAACAACATGCATGCAGGCCCTGAGGACAGGGAGATCAAGGAAACTAAAAGCAGTTTGGTATAGCTGGGGAACTCACCAATGCAGTTGTGGGGGCGAATGTAGAGACAGCAGATCACTTGGGCTTGGAGTTTAGAGCTCTAGGCCTCTACCAGGCAAGAGATAGTAGTGAGATGAATCAAGGAAGTAAGAATGAAGACACCAGATCTCCAGCTTGAGTGAACTTCCAAATACCATACTGTAGTCTTATATTCAGCAGGATCAAAGAGAATATTGGCTTCTAACTGTCTAGTTGTTTTAAACCAGATAGCTCTCTCTGTGAGTTCTAACGTGTGTTTGGCTGCAAGGCAAATGTCTCTCAGCCACAGCACTGATAAGTGATATATAAAACCTACACCCAGTGCAGAGAAGCTGGTTTTCTTCCATACCTGAGCACCTCACAGAGGTCCTCTGATAACCCCCAATCCCCATTTTAGGCTTATAAGGAGGTTTTTAGTTGTTTATTTCCTACCTCTGTTACCATACAGGGGCCTGGCCCTGAGTAGGTCTGCTAGAGCCAGCCAGTAGTGTGTGGGTCCTTGAATTCATGCAGAAAAAATTTCATGGCACAAGCCCAGGCGACTAAAAGTGTTTGTTTATTAAAGCTGGAAACAGTAAAACAAGGAAAGGCTTAGCACAGAAGAAACAACAGGAGAGCCCATGCTGGGCTGCCTTAACTCACTGGGAAGTCTGAGAAAAGGGGCCTTGGGGACAGATCTAGAGGACTGGCCTGGAATGAGCTGCTGCTGCCCATTGCTCCTCTGGTTGCAAGTCTCATGCGGACTCTTGGAGTTTAGGAGATATGTGTCTGTGGGGAAAAAGACAGAGAAGAGAATGCCACAGGCTGCTCCCCAGAGGGAGAGTACACATGTTGGGTCCTTTGTTTTGAGGCTTTTATCTTTCTCTTTTGGATGAAAATCTTAGGAGAGGTCTCAAGGGAGGTTTTCAGCAGAATATTCATCAGTTTTTCAGGTGTGCTGTTTCAGGGTTGTGGTCTCCACTGATTGGTCAGTGCCAGGGCAGGGGATCGTTAGTTATTGCACCTGGTCCCGCTTTCTCTGCTTCTCTGGGCCTGGAGCTGAAATATAACTGAGGCCTGGATGTTGTCTGTAGGGAGGTGACCTTCTCTATATCTGGCTGTAAATTTCTCAGTCAGTTTGTTCAGCTGTTTGTCTCAGTTCCCCTATTCTACTAGTCCTGGTTTACTGGCCTATCACATCTCCGTATCTTGAATTGTATTTTAAGAGAAAAGTAAATTTTGTTTAAAACTAAAGTACTATCCTGGGTTATCTAAAATCCCTGGGTATTTTTTAAAGTTCAGTTAAGAACCAAAGCTTTTATTGACCACTTACTGTGATAAACAATGGGGATCAAAGGACACGACTAAGTTCATCCTTGACTGTTGGGGACTCACCACCTGCTAGGGGATTGCAGCATCACACCATCCAATCACGCATAGGACGGGGAAGGCATTAGATGATGTTCTGTGGAAGATCCAGAAAACCCTACCTTGTGAAAGTGAAAGTATTTCTGGTGAGCGTTTTAGTCTCAATTCCTTTTTCATTGACATAGATAGGGACATGTGTATGTGTGCTTACCTGGCAAAAAATATGAAGGGGATTTTCAGAAGAAAGTGAAGAAATGAAAAAAATTTGTGATAAAATAGTACTAGGGCTCTAAAGAATCCCTAATTTTCCATGATGCCTTAAGGCCCATTAGCTGCTGCCTCCATTTGGGTCTGGGGAGAGGCTCCCTGGTCCCCTTCATGTGTAAGAAAATCATCTTTATAGACCAATGGCCCTTCCTTTGCTTTGTTTGGGTCACTGGCCCCATCATATTCTGATAAAGCTGAAAATCCTCTCCTTGGGGAGGAGGGGAGGGAATTCTCATTCAAATTTTCTCATTAAATTAGAGAAATTGTTTTCTCCCCCAAAATTCTACATGGAATTCATGGACTCCCAGACACCTATCTGTGCAATCCCATTTAAGAAGCTCCGTTTCACACTGAACCCTCAGAAGGTAGGGAACAGATAGGGGATATCATTCATTTTTTATTCCCACCTTCTGGCAGAGGGTCTGTTAAAAATTTTTAACAGCAAATAGTAATAATAAAATTGATATTTATCCTCTAACATTTATTATGTGCTTACTAATTGCAAACTTTTTTTCAAACATAGTATAGTTAATGAAATTCACAACCTTTGAGGTAGATTTTATTATCTTCCTTTTGCAGATGAGAATCAGGTCAGAAAAGTTATATAACTTTTTAATGGTGATAGTTCAGAAGTCATAAAACAAAGTTTCATACCCAGACACACTGTCACCAAAATCAGTGCTTTTCACAACTAGTTAGGGAAGAAATAAACGAGTGAATTAAAATCTTTTTCAGATGTCACAAGACTAGCAAGCCAAGGTTTAAGTTGTAACTTTCTTAAAATTCTTCTTAAGTACTTACCTAAAATTAGCTAGGAGATGGTAACTCAGATTTCCTATAGTTCAAATTCACAAGAAAAGAATGTATGCTGTTCTAAGGGAAAAAAATGCCACAAAATCTCAGATTTTCCTATTGTATAGGTTCTGAGTAACTTCCAGTAGTTACTCATCACCAGTAAATACCCTATAGGCTTTCCCATTCATCTGTTGTTATCAAAAATTAAATGTCTGTCCAGTGATTACCAAGGTGAAAGTTCCAAATACCTATGATAAGCAAATACCACCATAGAGTTATTTTTAAAGGTGGGTCACAGATTCCTCCAAGTTGTCTAACATTTCCCAGTACAGAAATGCACACTATTGCTAGATTTTTGACTCTATTTTCCTTCTCAATTGGTATTTTCATTGTAATTTGTTGCTGCTGTAGTTTCCTCATTTTTAGTTCCCTATTACTTTCATTTAAGTTCTCCCTAACCTATACACTTGATGAGCTTTCTATAAAGAAAGCAGGAAAGATATTAAAAATAAGAGGATTTTCCAGGTGGGTTCTCCCAAGCCCTCGGTTCTTTCATTAGAATAAAGATTTTACAGTTACATCTGCATGGTTCTTTAAACAAAAGGGCGGGGGGCGGGGGGAGAACAAGGGACATAAAAGGGAAAGATAAAAAGGAGTTTGATGTATACCATCGCTCTTCCCCCAGCACCATCCACATACACAGGGCCATCACGCGTGGCGCAGAGACCCGAGGTGACACTGAGCGGGAGTGCACCAGAGCGCCCCCATCTCCTATAAAAGCATTGCCTTTCCTTCCCAAACGGCGGAAGATGCCCTTGCCTCTAAATGTGCCCAGCTAAAAGCGTTCTTCCCATATTTACATACCGTATTACATTTTGTTGAGATTCAATTAGTGAACAAGAATTAAGGAAAGCACACACAACCAGCCTCTAGGTAAAATAACGCAAGAGGACAACGCAAGTGGTGGTGCGGGGGGTGGGGGAGAGAGTCCATTTCCTTTTATGTTGTTGTAGAATTGCTCTAGGAGCTATTTTAATTAAAATTCTCTAATTTTTATATGTTCTAATTGGGTATGTCAGTGTAACAAATGTCCAAACCTGTGGAGAATTTTTATGAATTTATTTAACCAAACTGATGACAATTGCCGGGAAGCAAAATCTCCATGGATTGAGAAAAGCTCTAAAGAATGGCAGTTTTGCAGCTTATTTTATATATTACAATCAAAGGAGGAGGTGTAAAGAGGGTTGCATGAGATCTACTGGTGGTAGAATAAGAGGATGGGAGAAAGGAAATGAGGGCAGAAATCTCTGGGACTGAATAAAAAGTAAAATGAAAAGACCAATACTACTCTCACATTGGTGGGTATAAGACAATTAATTAGCATTTACAGCACATAGAAATTGTATTCAGGGAACCAGATACCAGTGAGAGGTTCTGTGGTCTCCTGCTCTGGTGTGGAGGTGGTGCCCTGAGGGGTCTGGAAAAGATTACTCTGACATTCCCAAGGTTTGTTATGAGGTGCAAAAAGACAATAGACAGGCTCACTTAAGGTAAAGATTGACCTTTGTCAAGAAAGCTACAGGCCTACCTGTCATGGCTTGCTTTTAGTTGGGAATTTTTATATCTAGACCATCTTATGTGGTTATTTTTTATAAAGATTTTACTTATTTATTTTTAGAGATGGGGAGGGAGAGAGAAGAGAGGGAGAGAAACATCAATGTGTGGTTTCCTCTCTCGTGCCCCCTACTGGGGATCTTGCCCACAACCCAGGCATATGCCCTAGACTGGGAATCAAACCAGCAACACTTTGATTCTCAGGCCAGCACTCGATCAACTGAGCCACACCAGCCAGGGCTTTATGTGGTTACTTTTATAGTCCCTGGGTTTGTAAGGCCTCTCCTCAGCTTTTCAGGTTTAGTATATGACTGCTTTTTCATCCACAGATAAATGCTGTCTGATATTTATCTATCTTATGTATGAACATCTCTATAGAATTGTTAAATACATGGGCAAGTGACTAGGATTATGACATGGGCTCTGAGTGACTTCTGCTTTCAAATGAATACTTCACATTATCCATTTTTGTACTAAGAAAACTTAACCATGTGAAATCAGCCCAGGATTCTTTGAAATCATGTCTCTTTTGGCCTTTTGTGTTGCTATGGATAAAAAGGACAGAAAAAAATGTCAAAAAATCTAAATATTTAAAATAAAAATTTTTCTCATAAATTAGAAAGTTGACATTTGAAATTATCCCCATATTAAATTAACCCAAGGTGCAGTTCCAAGGCAAATAATGTGTCTGGGAGAAGTCATCTGCTTCCTGAATCAGTGTCATTATTTTATTTATGGGATGATAATAAATCAATATCCTGAAGAAAAGAGGGCAGTTTTCTATTTATTAGCTTTCCCATGGGAATTCCCTTCAAAAGAAAATTTTCATTGTACTTACATCATTAAAAGACGCGCTTACCTAGTTAAAGAAATCACTAGAAGACCGACACATTGCCTAGAATGGAAACAAAATACCTAGCCCTCAGAGCAAGGGTCTCAGCTGCAAACCCACCAGGCATTCATCCAGCCAGAGACGAACACAAAGCGTGATCTCTGCCCCAGACAGCTTTCCACGAGAAGAGAAGCTATGAGAGAGGGAAGTTAGAACAAGACAGGCATACCTATGGGGCTGCGGCTCACATCAAGGTAGCTGCTTGGCAAGCAGGTCGCCAGAGAAGCAAGGTGATTTGAGTAGATAACAAATTTTTAGGAAAATGACACTACTGTGGTAGTGTCCAGGGGAGGATAACTAAATCAGAACTGTTAAAGAACACAATTCAACCTAGTAAATTTAAAGACCTAATTGACTCTAGTAAGTCAGTCACGAATTGGGCAGCATCCCACCTGCCACCTAGAAGTGTGCTCCCAGGGTTGTACAAAATGGAAGGAAAGAAGGGTGGGGTGATGAACCGTTTAACGTGGAACCGAAAAGGAAATGAGTATATGGTGTGTGGCAGTGGAAGGGTGCCACCATCATGTCCCTGCAGGCTGATTTTGATCAGGCAGCCAAAGATGTGAGGAAGCTGGAAACAAGGCCGGATGATGAAGAACTGGAAGAACTCTATGGGCTCTACAATCTGTAGTTGGAGACATTGATATTGAGTGTCCAGGAATGATAGATTTAAAAGGCAAGACTAAGTGGGAAGCATGGAACCTCCAAAAAGAATATTGAAGGAAGATACCATGAATGCCTATATTTCCAAAGCAAAAGAGCTGATAGAAAAATATGGAATTTAGAATCCAGCATATGAAAAAACTTTCCCTTTGAAGCCTTCATAATGGTATCATGACCTAATATTAGGGGAGAAACGCACTGTTAACTCTTCATATCATGAATGTTTTTTCTAGTAACATGAATTATAATCCTCAAGAGATATAATGAAACTACGTATTTAAGGAAATTTTACTTGCTAAAACAAGGTGAATGTTTTTTTACATTTAAAAAGTAATCTTTAGCCCTAGCTTGTCTGATTCAGTGGAGTGAGTGCTGGCCTGTGAAGTGAAAGGTCTCTGGTTCAATACCTGGTCAGGGCACAGGGCACATGCGTGGGTTTTGGGCCAGGTCCCCGGTTGGGGGCACACTAGAGGCAGCTGATTGATGTTTCTCTCACACATAGATGTTTCCCTCCCTTTCTTTCTCCCTTCCCCTCTCTCTAAAAATAAACAAATAAAATCTTTAAAAAAATAGAATTGAAAAGGTTATTTTTAGACCAGGACCTCTCTTTTGTAGGGTGGGGGAGGAACTGCCAGGGCTTTTATCAGATGGATTGCTTCTTCTTTCTTTGGGAGGATGGGATGGAGAGGGCCCACGTGAGAGATCACGTCATTCATGTTAACTGGAAAACTTCGGACTGGTTATTAAGATTCTATTTCTGAGAGAGGTTAAAATAGCAATTAAGTCAGGTATTAAATCTTGGTTTGGTGTCATGGGCTTTAGCACTAGTAATTACATTTTGGGGCTTATAGTTTTCTTTTTAACAAGATGTAGGAAAAAACCTCTCATAGAAATGATATTGGAGCTGGACCTACAGGGTAAGGAGCCAGCTATGCAAAGATCTGGAAGAAGAGCATTCCAGACAGAAGGCAGCACAGACACCTAGAATGTGAGGTGGGAGGAGACAGCAGGTTAGAGGAAAATCAGAGGTACCCAATGAATGAGCAAAGGTAAGAACTGATGCAATGAGATCAGAAAGGGAGGCAAGAAATAAAAGCCAATCTGTCCATTCTGCCAAAATTTTCATGGGTGGCTCATTAGAGAGGCCACACTTGGATATACAGAACTAGGTATGGCTCTTTAAGTTGAAATCAGCCCACCCCATACACAAACAGCCTGACAATAAGCCATGGCCCAATACCTCTCTTACTTGCCAAGACAATGATGCAACTCATCCTTTACTACATGCTCTTCCTCTAATTTGTCCTGTTGGTTCTCTAAACCCTGGTCTACCACTCTTGTAATTCACTCCCAGACTCTCTGATTCCAAACTGTCTGCTGGAAAGACATATCCCTGCCCTTAGTCTGGGCCAGAAGGGACCAGAGTAGCCAAGCCTGTCCACGCAGCTGCCTGCCAAGGGAAAGGAACTGGATAAAAAGAAGGTATCCCCATCCCCCAACTGTAGCCTAGTAACTGTGAATGGATTGAAGGAGCCAGGGGCAGGAAGAATGACTGCCATGGAATAGAAACCAGAGCTACATGGGAACCCACGGAAGGCCACAAAGTCTAGTAGAGGCAAAGACCACGGGTGTAGCCCAGTATCTTGACTCTGTTCTTCCTCTCTGCCTCTCAGAGGATGGTAGCTTTGTTAGTGTATCAAGGCCCATATTCTCTCTGGTAAGGCAGCTGTTGGAAGTTGTGTCCACCACTAGACTAACCTGCAAGAACTACATGTACTCATCTTTGTATCTTAAGTGGGTAGTAAGCACATTGTTCAAGTAATACTTATTGAAAAGTTAGAGATATGCAATGACATATGTCTGTGATGTTCAATACAGATTATAATAAAAAATCAGAAATTGTCTAAACATCCAAAGATAGGGTCAATTTTGTTACAACCATAATACAGAGAATTATATGATGAAAATTTTGTTTTAGGAAACATGCGTTGTATAGAAAATAATTCATAACAGAGAAATGAGAGAGAGAGAGAGAGAGAGAGAGACTTATTTTCTCTCCAGATTTACTCTCAACTTTACTTTACAGGGTGATGATAGGGCCTGATTTGCCTGGGACCATCCCAGTTTGTGCTGTTGTTCTGGATTTATTGGCACCATGAGTAATTCACTCCTTCTTGCTCTCAGAAGTGTCCTTATTCTCACAACAGATTTTTCTTTTTTAAAAAATATATTTTATTGATTATGCTATTACAGTTGTCCCACTACCCCCTGTTTACTCCCCTCCACCCTACACACCCTCTCCCACCCACATTCCCCTCCTTTAGTTGATGTCCATGTGTCATAAGTTCTTTAGCTTCTACATTTCCCATACTATTCTTGCCCTCCTCCTGTCTATTTTCTATCTACTATCTATGCTACTTATTCTCCGTACCTTTTCCCCTCTCTCCTCCTCCTACTCCCCTGTTGCTAACCCTCCATGTGATCTCCATTTCTGTGGTTCTGTTCCTGTTCTAGTTGTTTGCTTAGTTTCTTCTTGTTTTTGTTTCAGGTGTGGTTGTTCATCATTGTGAGTTTGCTGTCATTTTACTACACATGTTTTTTTTATCTTCTTTTTCTTAGATAAGTCCCTTTAACATTTCATACAATAAGGGCTTGGTGATGATGAACTCATTTAACTTGACCTTATCTGAGAAGCACCTGATCTGCCCTTCCATTCTAAATGAAAGCT
>JAPYXV010002777.1:0-12834 GCA_028533065.1 Trachops cirrhosus
GTTTACACAATGGAATTCTATGCAGCAGAGAGAAAGAAGGAGCTCCTACCCTTTGCAACAGCATGGATGGAGCTGGAAAGCATTATGCTAAGCAAAATAAGCCAGGCAATGAAAGACAAATATCATATGATCTCGCCTTTAATAGGAACCTAAACAACAAAACAAAGAAACAAGTAAATTATAACAAAGGACACTGAAATGGAGGACGGGATGTCAGAGACCAGAGGGGAGAGGGGAGGGAATTTCAGGGGAGAAGGGAAGAGTTTATAGGAACAAATATAAAGGACATATGGACAAAAACTAGGGGGGTTGGAAATGGGAGGGAGGAGGGGAGGGATTGGTGGGTGGGCTAGAATGGGAGTAAAGGATGGAAACTGTACTTGAATAATGATTAAAAAAAAAATTAAAATAAACCCTGGAAATAACTTAACAATGTATAGGATCTGTGTGAATAAAATTGGAAATTGCTACCCAAGAAGAGAAACTTTAACAAATGAAAAGTATCATCATGTTCTTGGATTTCATAAAAAAACACACAATGGTACCCACTTACCAAAGTTGTCTATAAATGTGATAATCTAGATAAATATAGAAAAGTGGTCCCACAGAAAGTGGTCAGTTAAATTGGGGCCTGAGATGTATACCCCAGAAACAGTCTGGCCCCCCTTTCCTGCTCCCCACAAGGTGGCTGCATCTGCCCCCCACCCTCCCCGTCACCTCACAGCCCCCACACAGCTCACCTCCTGTGCCTGGACTGCATTGCTTGCATCACGTTAGGCTGTGAGCATCACCTCGTGACCACGGAGACTGGTGGCCAGCAGCGCCTAACCTGCAGTACATGTAGTTGTTCATCTCTCCACCAGAACTGCCCGCCCCTCACACCCGCCAGCTTAAATTTGCCTCCCACCCAGCCCCATCCGCATCTGTGGCCCCCTCTCACTTCCAGCCCAGTCCTGCCTCTGACCTTAGATGCCGCCCCTCATCTGTAGGTTTGATGTTTAGTGGTCCATTTAAACAAAAATAGCCAGGAATCAAGTATACTTGTGGACATGCAGTTTAATGAAGAAATACATTAATAACATATACTTCATAAAATTAAAGACAACTCTGAAAAAGAACTTGTTCAGACAATACAAATAAAACACACAAACTGGGAGAAAATATGGATTACCTAAAACATAGGGTGAAAGGAGATCAAAAGTGAAAGAATGGGAAAGGATACATAGGATGCTGCGAAAGTAGCTTTAATCAGAAACATAAATCACATGAAAATTACACAATAATATGCAGTAGCCTTCGAGGTAAAAAGCATGACTGGAGATGATGAGCACTTCACATCAAAAAGCTTCATTTACCCGGAAGATCCAAATCCACCACGTACTTAATATCATAAACTTACATTATATAGAACAGAGACACAAGGAAAAATTTATAATCATAATAGATTTAACAAACCTCTCTCATCATAGATAGAGCATTCCTCTTTCAGAAACAAGAGACCACCTCACAAAATTCAGTAAGGATGTAAGAAACACCATGAGCAGCAAATTGGATTCAGCATTCACATATAACCCACCGACTATACACAACTTTTCCTGCTGACCTGCACTAAGGTGTTATTCCCAAAATGAACATGATATGGCAGCAGAGATGCATCCTTGGAACATTTTTTACATTGACCATATTGTAATGAAACAAGTTTCAAAAAAAATTCAAAGGATTGGAATTACATGAAGTATGTTTCTTGCTCTCATTCTAGCTAATCTGTAAATCAGTTGTAAAATGTAACTAGAAAGTCCTTACATTTAAAACTTATGCAATACATGTCTAAATATCCCTCAAAATGAGTCATAGTTTGAGTTACAAATAATTTGAACTGATTAATAATAAAAATAATACATTAAAAACCTGTGGGGAAATGTAGTGATAAATCTGTACATTAGGGGGAGACAGCTGAAAATTCACAACTTTTGCATCCATATCACAAGCCCAGAATAATAAATTAAATTCAGGAAAATAGAAGAATGGAAATGTGCAAGGAGAAATATGTGGAAGGGTATATACTTAAAACAACAGCAGTTAGTACCTGTTTGGGTAGGATTTTCTATTAATATTTATTTTTCTGTATAATTATGTAAGTTGCAACAAAAAAAAGCAGTCTGAATTTGGGTTAAAAAAAAGGTACAAGTGGAAAACTTTGCATAATTTTAAAATAATAATAACCCAGACTGCTGTGGTGACACCAGAGGTCTTTTCTCAGCTCACCCAGCCCAATCTCCTCAGAGGGGCCCCTTTTCCAATGGGCACTTCTTTGTGTGCAAATGCAGTGTAATGGAGAGGCAATGACAGGACCAGACCAGAATGGGCAGAGCAGTACAGCCTGAGGTAAAGTAGACCCCAGGGCTGCCTCCCTTCAGGGCCTCATCACAGCCTTGAAGCTTTACAGCTAAGCAGCAGCACTACTGAGCTGACCCACAGCGGTGCTGCTTCAAAATTCACCTGTAACAATACTGAGCTTCCTAACAGCCATGCCACACTCACAGCCATTCTGTGTTAGAACCATTTTGTGTCATTCTATGGAGCCATTTGTACAACATAAAGTTTCATTCCTCCCCACACCCTAACTCTAGAACTCCTGCTAGCATTGAATTGGAGCCAATGACCATCAGTTCACAGACAACAGATGCCAAAACAGACACAGGCCCTGGACTCCAGAACCTGGACCCCAGAGCAAACCCAGAACGAAAAGCTGAACCCCAGATCCCGGCCCCAGTCCCAAAACTGTCCCCATGACCTAGGCCAGACCATCGACCCTGAATGCCAGACCCCAGACACCAGAGACTGACAGAGAACCCTGGACACTGGGTTCCATACATCAGACCCTAGAGCCAGAGCTGCACGTAGACCCCACACACCCACCCAGGACACAAAGCCACACCGAAAGAGACTCCAGATCCCACACACACAGACACAGATTCAATCCCAGGCCACAGACCCAGGGGACAGAACCCAGATCTGTAACCAGGACCCCACAGCCAGACTCCAGAGCTAGAGTTGGACAGTGGAGCCCAGTTGCCAAATGCAGGAGTGGAACCCAGTCCTCATGATGTAAACAAAGCCAGGAGCCGATAAACAACATTCCTGACTCTCTAAGTCCAAGCAGCTGGCCTCAGAAATAGTTTTTCATGCCAATGTAAGTATGAGGGAAGAAAATAACTCCCAGCACTACTAAATTATGTCAAGCCCTGCAGAAATATACCAAAGAGGCAGACAGAGCAAAAAATAACAATAGTGCTTACTTTTGCCAGGAGATGTCCATGATCTCTCAGAGGCTGCACTTTCCAGAAGTTAGTGTCCCTACCATGAATGTCACATGGCCAGCTCACAAAACCTGTGGGGGGTCAAAAAATTATTTTTGTCATACCTTTTAAATTCTAACAGCTGGGATAACAATCAAATTGACATAATCTGATTAATGGGAGGTGTCCAATGTCTAATACAAGGGCAAGGAGAATTCATATTAAAGTTAATAACAAACATAATGAAGTAATTTGTTGTATAGGGTATTTTGGTAAATGGAAAAATAGAGTCTTAGATTTCAAAGGTGAAATGGGAGACATGCAGGTAATTTAGAAAAAAAAGGCAGCATACCTGGCAGGTTGATTTTTGTTGGGTAACTCCCACAACTTTAAGACACAAGGAGTACAGTAAGAGGGTCAACAAGCTCTTGTTAGGAGTCTTACTGTCTGAAGCTGGGGTGATTGTGCTGAAGCTCTCTTCCTGAACCAAATTGTGGCAACTAAACCTCTTAGGAAGAACTGAGATTACAATCCCAAGTAACTTCTCAGTCTTTCCTTTCTTAACAGTCAGTTTAACATCAACATGCCAAGTGCAAAATGTTGGCCTCTTCATTGCCACCTCTGAAACTTTAAAGAGAAGTTGTATATCCACAAGGTACATTTGTACATAGTTCCATATTTCACTGACATAATCAGTCAGTTTTGAGAACAACTTAAGTTGTTAAGTAAATCTTACTTAAGTAAAATGTGATGTACATGTACTCCCCAAATTCACCTCATTATTAAACACCTGACTGCTTACTTATGTGTTGGGGAAACAATCTTTCCTGTGACCTCAAGAATCTTTGGGCTGGTCTAATAATCCAACAGGTATGACACAGATTAGCAAATGAAAATGGCCAAATGTCAGACATACACAGCCAGGACAACCTCACTCACAGGAGAGAGTCAGAAACCCCACATGCAGAACAGCGTAAATGAGGCAGCGATGATGTGAGGGGCCTTTGGGCTTCACAGTGTCCTTGCAAAACAGTATTAACAGCTGCTGAGTAAGTAGTTGCCATTCCCATGATGTGCACTAGAGGGCAGTAGAGAAGAGCATTTCTGGGCAGTGGGCATCTGAGAAGTGGGTGGGGTCCACTCTGCCAGCACAGAGGGTCCTGTGACATCAGCTCTGCATTCTCTGACTGCCAGGAGGGGTCTTATCACAGAGAGTATGGGGCTCTGACACATCAGATCATTAATGGACTTACCACCAACAAAATTTTTTCTAACTCCTCACATTACCTCATTTCTTCATATTTTCTTTCAAGCATTATCTATTTTTACATGGCTTTACATAACTAGAATAATGCAATTTTATTATTGTACGATAGCTTATTTACCTTGATGAATCATGAAAAGCAACATAATGATTACAAATAATAGAATTTATTACAGTGAGGGGAAATAACACACAGAAATAAATATCCTTTATATGTATATAGAAACACTAAGTTAAAGATAGAATTGAAAAGAATCAATAGCAAAAAAACAGATAAAATACCTAACATTAACCTTAGCAAGAATGTGCATGATCTGCCTGAACAAAATGTTTAAATGATGCCCAATGAAGGACACTTGAACAATTAAAAAGTAACATCGTGTTCTTCTATAAAAAAAAAATAAGAATGTCAATGTCCCAAAGTTGCTTATAAATTGAATGTGATACAATTTAAAGTATCAACATTTTCAAACTAAACAAACTCATTTTCAGTTCACTTGTTAAAATGAGGAAAGAAAAGAGAACTCTGGAAAAGCAAATTAATAAATACAACCTAGCCAAACCACATATAATTATGTATTGTGTTCTAAACCTACATTAGTCTAAACCGGCTCTCATCAGAACTGTTCACACAGTTCCAACAAAGCAAGCAAAAGTTCAGAGCAAGAAGAATACAGATGGCGTAAAGACCGGGTATTTACCCAGCTATTGTGCAAAATTCCAGCTCCATTATTCAAAAACAAAAAAAGCATTCAGAAACCAAGTTTTCAACCAAAATACTTTCACATCTCTGCTCCCTCCCCATTTTGTTTCCTTTTCACCTTTCCAGGCATGATAGGTGGCCGATGCCTTCAGGAGGAGTGCAGAGAAATTCTCAAGACTGGGAAAACTCCAAAGTCTCACTCTCTCACACCTGAGGGTCTGTCACGGACAATTATGGTCCCTTCGTGGTGGCCAAAAACTGTTACAGAACAGAGCTGGGGGTGGGGGGTGCTGAATGATATAAAAGACCCCCCGTTTTTCTCCAGGGGTTCCTCCCTCCCCACAGGGTTTGTTTTGCCCACTGCCTGAGGAAAAATGTCTCTTAATACCAGAGATCAGTGAAAAGGAAAGGAATTTATTATTTATTTGAAATAACATAATCTAAAGTTCCCCACAAATGCACACAGTCCTCCCGGCACCCTCCACAGGACAAACAGAAGCACTTCCAAAGCCGCATGGTCCTGACTCTCACCCAAGCTACGTGGTGCCAACCAAGACACCAAAGCCACGTGGTAAAGAGAGATGCCCAATGGTTGCCGTGCCCCCATTTAAATCTCAGCGCCAACCTCTGCAGCTCCATTTCCAGCTCCTCTCACAACTGGCCACAGCTACCAGCATTCTGGGCAGGTGTGGCCCTGTGGTGTGGAGCCAATTATCTCCAAGCTCCTCTGGATCCTATTACAAATCCCTATTTGGGGGTCCCCTCTTGGCTGCACCCTGTTACAATAATAAATGCAAAATCACATGGAAATTTTCTGTGATAAAGATATCTCCTTAGATATGTGGGAAAATATTTGTGATATAATAAAAGGAGTTAGAACAACTGAATGGGAAAAATATTGGGCCCCCTACATTATATCTTCCACCAAAATCAATTCTTTAATTGATTTTAATAGCCACTCAAAACTAATATAAAAAAACTGAGAGCTATCTAAAACATACCAAGGGATCTAAAGTGAAAGAATGAGAAAAATACACTATACTAACATTAATAAAATGAAAAATAAAAAACATATAGTAGACTTGAAGGCAAAAAAAAAACTACTACAAATAAAAACGAATACTTCATATCAGTAAGTTCAATTTATCAGTTAATTCCAAATTCTTATTCACTTAATAACATAAACTCAAAATTATATAGAACAGAACTACATGGAAAAATACACAAATTAATACTCATAATAGGAGATTTAACAAACCTTTATCATTCGGGTCCTGTTTCAGAACCAATAAAGCCCACAAAAAATAGTAAAAATATTTTTAAAATAACATGACAAGCAAATAGCATTCACTGTGCATAAGTACTTCACTACACCTCAAAACTGCAAATTACAGATGCTTTCCAATCACCCTGGAAACTTTTTTAAATATTGACCATATACTGATATGAAGCAAGTTCAAACAAATTTCAAATGACTGAAATTTATATATATATATATATATTTCTTGCTCTCATTGTCATTAATTAAGAAATCAGTAACAACAGATAACAAGAAAATACTTATATTTACAAATTATGAAATACACTTCTAAATAAGCACCCAAAAATAAATCACACTTGGAGTTAGAAAATAATTTGCATGGAATGATAGTAAAAACACTTCTTACCAAGAACAGATCACTCAGGTTCCAAACACAATCACAGCTTCAAGATCAATGGCTTCCGCCTTGGCTGGTATACCTCAGTGGACTGAGCACGGGCTGGGAACCAAAGGGTTGCCAGTTGATTTCCAGTCAGGGCACATGCCTGGTCGCAGGCCAGGGCCCCAGAGGGGGCCACGTGAGAAGCAACCACACATTGATATTTCTTTCCCTCTCTTTTTCCCTCCCTTCCCCTCTCGCTAAAAATAAATAAAATTTTCAAAACAAGATCAGTGGTTTTCAACCTAAGGTTGACTTTGCCCCCAAGGGGACATATGGCACATTGTATGGAGACCATTCAGGTTGTCATTAGGGTGGTTAAGGTGGAAGTTACTGTCATGCACTGAATAGAGATAACGATTGCTAATAAGCACCTACAGTGTGGAGGAAAAAAAACCAGTCTCATAGCAAGGAAAACCCCTACTCTATATGGAACAGGATGAAGAATCAATTAGAATACAAACAGCATGTGACTTTGCACTCTAGATCTGAAACCACACCTCTCTCTGGATAGGCAGCCTGGAAGCTGAGAGCTAAAGAACAACAACAAAAAATAAATTAAAATGCCAGCCATCTTGCAAAGACTGGGGAGGAATGTCCTTGGGTAAGAAGACACCCACAAAAGCTCAGAAGCCAAGGAACTTAAGACAACTTAAGAGACTGAACCTCACTGTGATAAACCACAGCACTGAGGGTCACTGTCTCCTTTCATTGCCCATAAATCACTCTTCAATAATTGTTTCTTAAAATCACTTAAATCTATAATCTTACTCTTTTACATTCCAAAATTCACCATCTAACATTCTCCATTTTGAAAATGTGCACCTTTGCCATATTGTGAGTTCCTCAGATAACCTACAAGGGTCACAATTTTACTTACAAAGTACTTCTGATTTCTAGAACATCATTGCTTCAGGTCCTGAACTCATTTACAATGCTAAGAATCATGTGAGTATGTTATTTAATTATCAATGAACTTATAACTAACACATTTTTAACTCTTCAGGTCTTCATGGTTTATTCCAAGCTCTAACTACTTTTCATGTTTTATGCAGCTAAACTAACAAAATTTTATTATTGCATGATATCTTATTTACCTTGACAACTCATGACTATCAACTTAAAGTTATCATAAATAATACAACTTAGTAAATTGTGTGGTATATAACATGCAGAAAGTAATGTCTTTTATTTATACAAAGAATAATTTAAAGATACAATCGAAGAACAGAACCAATGGTGCACTCCCAAATTGTCCAGTCTATATGATGTGCTCATAAACAGTGGTCCCAAGGAATTGGTCACTGACATTGGGACCTGAGACTTGTACCTTGAAACAGTCTTTAAATAAATCAACAGTCATTGATATTCCACTATAATCAACCACTTTTCCTGCTGACCTGTACTAAGATGTTATTCCCCAAAATTCCCATGAGATGGCAGCAGAAGTGAACACTTGAGACACGTAACAGTGGCTTGGCCAAATAGTAGGTTCAATTTTTATGTATAAAATGACAGTGTTTTACTTTTTTAACCTCTTGGGTTAAAATTCATTTTAAATAGATTTTGCTTTCTTCGTTGCTTAAGGAAGCTGCAACAAACAAAGCAAATTACAAATGATTGTCAAGCACACTTGGAACTTCTAAAAACCTGACTCTATTACACTGTAAGGCAAGTTCCAAAAAATGGCACATAAAACACGTTTATTGCTTCCTTTGCCCTAATCTGTAAGCCAGTCACAAGGTAACTGGGCAGTCCTTACATTTAGACATTTTAAAATATGCTACTAAATACCATTGCCATCAAC
The DNA here is from genome assembly GCA_028533065.1 of Trachops cirrhosus. Classification (NCBI taxonomy): domain Eukaryota; kingdom Metazoa; phylum Chordata; class Mammalia; order Chiroptera; family Phyllostomidae; genus Trachops; species Trachops cirrhosus. The sequence continues at coordinate 8,774 of JAPYXV010002777.1, forward strand.
AGTCGTTGACATTCCACTAGAACCAACCACTTTTCTTGTTGACTGGCACTAAAGTGTTACTTCCAAAACAAACAAGAGATGGCGGAAGACAACCACACTTGGAACTTTTTTTGCTTTGTTTTGTTTTTTTACATTGACCATATTGTACGATGGAGCAAGTTTCAAAAAAAAATACCAGATTCTTTGAGGTTCTGGCCAAGATGGAGGCATAGCTAGAAACTCTTCACTTCCTCGCACAACCAAAAGGAGGATAACGACCAATCTAAAATCAATAAACAGCCAGAAGTGCCAGAAAATCAAACTGCACAGCACTCTGACAACCAAAGAATTAGGGAAACAGTCAGCCGGAACAACCAGACCAGCACACTGAAACAAAGAAATATGGCCCAAATGAAAAAAAAAAAAAAAAAAAAGAACAAAACTCCAGAAAAAGAGCTAAGTGATGAGAAGATAGCCAACCTATCTGTTGGAGAGTTCAAAGCCTTGGTAATCAAAATGCTCACAGAACTGATTAAGCTTGTTGGCAAAACAAAAGAACAAATGAAGACTACCCAAAGAGAAATAAAGCTAAATATTCAGGGAACCAACAGTGAAAGGAAGGAAATCAGGACTCAGATCAACTATTTGGAACAAAAGGAAGAAATAAACATCCAACCACAACACAATGAAGAAACAAGAATTCAAAGAAAATAAGGAGAAGCTTAAGAACCTCTGGGACAACTTTAAATGTTCCAATATCCAAATTATAGGGGTGCCAGAAGGAAAAGAACAAGAGCAAGACATTGAAAACTTATTTCAACAAATAATGAAGGAAAACTTCCCCAATCTGGTGAAGGAAACAGACTTCCAGGAAGTCCAGGAAGCCCAGAGACTCCCAAAGAAAGTGGACCCAAAGAAGAACACACCAAGGCACATCATCATTAATTTACCCAAGATTAAAAATAAGGAGAGAATCTTAAAAGCAGCAAGAGAAAAGAAGACAGTTACCTACAAGGACTTCCCATCAAACTGTCAGCTGATTTCTCAAAAGAGACCTTACAGGCAAGAAGGGGCTGGAAAGAAGTATTCCAAGTCATGAAAAGCAAGGACCCACATTCAAGGTGACTCTATCCAGCACAGCTATCATTTATAATGGAAGGGCAGATAAATGCTTCCCAGATAAGGTCAAGTTAAAAGAGTTTGTCATCACCGAGCCCTTATTATATGAAATGTTAAAAGGAATTATCTAAGAAATTGAAGATCAAAATCTATAAACAGTGAAATGACAACAAACTCACAACTATCGACAAATGAATCAAAAAGAAAAGAAAAATGATGAAAACAAAAACTAAGCAAACAACTAGAGCAGGAGCAGAATCAGAGAAATGGACATCACATGGAGGGAGTTCAGTGGGGAGGAGAGAAGGACGAATAGGGGGAAAAGGTACAGGGAAGAAAAGGCTTAATTGGTAGATATAAAATAGATGGGGAGAGATAAAAAATGGTATAGGAAACTGAGAACTCAAAGAACTTATATGTATAAACCACAGACATGAACGAAGGGGGGGAAGCTGGAGGGTTGGAGTGCAGGGCAGAGAGGGGATAAAGGGGGAAAATTGAGAAAACTGTAATAGCATAATCAATAAAAAACTTAAAAAAATAAAGTTAATTAAATAAAAAATAACAAAATAACTCGACATGACTGATAGTAAAGATGCTCCATACCAGAACTTGGGAAAGAAATTTTCACCCTTGAATGCACAGCTTAGAAACAGAAGCTGGAAATTGCACAAGTTTTTCACCTGTAGGAGGAACCTAAAATAGTAAACAAAGTCCAGGCAAAGTGGAGAAACAAGCCCATAGACATGTCCTGAAGGGCACGTACATGAAATGAGAGAGCTTGTATTCTACTCTAGTTTTTTTTACCTCTTCATGGAGAATTTCAAATACATTTGGCCTCCATGTTATTTAAGGAAGATGCAATGGAAAAAGCAAATTACAAACGATTTTCAAGCACACTTGGCACTTGTAAAAACCTGCTTCTATTATGCTAAAAACCCAGTTCCAAGAAATGTCACATAAAAAACACTTATTGCTCCCTTGGAGGATATCTGGAGACCAGTCGCAAAGTAATTGCACAGTCCTGACATTTGGACGTCTTCAACTGCGCTTCTAAATTACACTGCTATGAAAAGTCTATGATATTCCCCCTGTAATCAACCACTTTTCCTGCTGACCTGCACTAAAGTGTCATTCCCCAAAATGGCCACGAGATGGCAGAAGAGACCGACAGAGGCAACGCATATCCCACTAATGGCTGGGCTGAAAGGTTCCTTCGCTTTTTAGTGTAAGATGCAATGACTGGCACGCTTTTCATTCTCCCCAAAAACCGTGACTGCACAACATCATTGCCACTCAGTTCCACTGACCCCTGCCATCTTTCAGGCAACTTCCCGTTCCATCGTCCTGTTATGAGAGATAAAGCTGGCCCTTTGACCCGGGCCCCAGATAACTTCCGCATTCTGCTTCTGTACCTTTAGCTTCCACATTCCACCTCTGTGCCCCTTGCTTGCACCGTGTAGCCCCTCCTTGCCTTTTCCCGCCTTGCTATGAGAGTATTTAACCACCTTCCCGACCCCTCCTCAGTGCCCAGAATTTGGAGACTGCCTCCTCTGGGTCCACGCGCATGAATAAAAAGGCTTACTCCGCCACCCTGAGTCGTGTAAGAGTCCATTTTTCCACAACATTTGGTTCCCTGACCATAAATGACTCCAGCGAGCAGGCCATTTGCCTCCGGTGAAGGCGGCCGGGGTGGCAAGGTGGGCCCCATGACTGAAGGGAAGCACGTGCCCCGGTGATTTCGGGTCCCGAGAAGCTGGGTTCCCCTTAGCCCGGACCTCGGGCTGCTCTTCAACCCGGGCATTCGGGGAAGTGGACTAAGGCCATCTGGGAGGTGCCAGATCGGTAAGTGCCCCAGAGAGGAGGCCCAAGAACCGACCCACCCTAAGGGTGGAAGGACAGACTGATCACCTCTCAGGCCACTGGCCTCAGGTTCAAGTAGGGTTTCCACGCTGGGGAGGGAAAAGTATTAATCTCGGTGTGACTGTGTGTGCGTGTTGGAGTGAATGTGCCTGTGGCTCCACCGGCATTGTGCCTACGGAGTCTGCGTGAGCCCCAACCTGCGAGTACTCGGTCCATCATATGGCATAACGGCTGGGAGTTTAACCCGAATTCTACATGGGCAGCCTTAGCTAAGATGGACCCAAGTCCCTCGAGAGAGGAGAGGCCAGGTGGGCGAAAGTGAAAACCCCCATTCCTTTGTCTATCTGTACCAGGTCGGGCGGGAAACATGGATGGAGGGCAGTCTACTGTCCTAGACTGCATACTCCGGAACTTTAACCGGTTCAGGGGACAGGACCCTGGTATGACACCTGATCAGTTGGAAACTTTTTGCTCTTCGGAATGGCCCACATTCGGAGTGCGTTGGCCCCCTGAGGGAACCCTTAATTTGACCACTATTAGGGCAGTCTACTTGATAGTGACAGGGAAGCCCGGACACCCGGACCAGTATGTGTATATATAGATAGGTGGCAGGAGCTAGTGCAGGATATGCCGAAGTGGCTCCAGCAGTGTGCTGGGCAGGCGCCCTGGTTACAAGGTGCATCAGGGGCCCGCTGGAAGGCTGTCCGAGCCTGTTGCCCACGACCAAGGAATCAGCCCTGAATCCTGGTTGCCAAGGCCCAGCGACCCCCGATCATCAGGGGAGAAGCGGAGGAAGACAAGCCATCCGCCTTTCCGCCTCCATACCTAATGAATAATCCAGGGCCCCAGCCACCGACCCTGGACACACCCGCCGGACTCTGTCTTGCCTCCTCCTCCAGAAGCCTCAGCCCCACCGGAGTCACCCACAGTGTCCCGCCTAAGGGAATGGCTGCCCCTCCAGATGCCCCTCAGGGAGGCCCGGGGACCACCCCTGCTAGGCCTGGATGGAACACCTCAGCCTGGAGCGGTGGTCTTCTACTATCAGCCGTTCACCACCACCGACCTCCTGAATTGGAAGCACCACACCCCCTCATACTCAG
>JAPYXV010002778.1:0-12833 GCA_028533065.1 Trachops cirrhosus
TAATCAATAAAAAAGATAAAAAAAGAAAAAAGAAAAAAGGCAACCAGTATTTGCCTGTCTTTTTTCCGTCTACTCCCCTGTTGAGCAATAGCTCATTCTCATCCTTCTGCTGCAGTCCCCAGAAAGAAAAGGGCTAAAGGAGAAGAGCCCATGCATGCATGGTTGGCTAAGTTGTAATATAGGTTTGGGGGTCTGCGATATATGGGAAATCCTGAGAAAATACTCTCATGGGGACATATATTTTTCCTCCAGGGACTTCAGACTTCGTACTGTCACCACATGCAAGGTCTTTTTTCTGACTGGTTACTTAGATTTCCACCTCTGTTGGGGTCATTCTATACTTCCTAGTGATCCTCTTGGCCGGCATTCTTTTAAAGTAATTCTTACTCTATTCTTATTTTATTTTGATTTTTTAATTGTTGTTCAATTACAGCTGTTCCCATTTTTCCCCAATGTTCTCCCCTGCCCTACCCCCCCCCCACATCACACATTCAGTCCTCCCCTCCATTGTCCCTATACATGGGTTTATTCTTTATTTCCATGTCTCTGGTTCTATTTTACTAGCTTGTTTGTTTTATTGATTAGGTTCCACTTATAGGTACGATCATATGGTATTTGTCCCTCACTGCCTGGCTTATTTCACCTAGCATAGTGCTCTCCAGTTCCATCCATGCTGTTGTGAAAAGTCGGAGTTCCTCCTTTCTTTCTGCTGCGTAGAATTCCATTGTGTAAATGTACCACAGTTTTTTGATCCACTCATTTACTGATAGGCACTTAGGTTGCTTCTAGCACCTCCCTTCCCCTCTCTAAAAATAAATGAATAAATTTTTGGGAGGGGTAAGATAATGAGGTGTTCTCTTAGTTTCTTGGCTTTGAAATCCAGGTTTTCCATGTTTGGGAAGTTCTTATTGATTATTTGTTTGAATAAGCTATCTGTTTCCTTCTGCTTTTCTCCTTGTGGTATATCCATTATTCTTATATTGTTCTTTCTAATGGAGTTAGATAGTTCTTGTAAAGTCTTATAATTTTTTTACTCTCAGTTCTCTCTCTCTCTTCTTCCACCTGAGTCATTTCTAGATTTCTGTCTTCTATGTCACTAATTATTTCCTCCATCTGGTCTGCTCTATTTTCTATGTTCACTAGTTCATTCTTCATCTCATTTATTGAGTTTTTCAGCTCCATAGTTTCTGTTTGATTTTTTATAGTTTTGATCTCTTTGGTAGGCTATTGTGTTTGTTGATTTTTATTTCTAAGCTCATTGAATAGTTTTTCTGAGTTTTCTTGTATCTTGTTGAGTTTTTTTTTTTTTTCTTTCTTCCACAACTGCAGTCTTGGATTCTCTGTCATTTCAATCAGTCTTCCATGTCTTTCAGTTTATTTTCTGGATATTTTTCATTTTCTTTCTGAATTCCCTTGTTATCTTGGTCATTGGTTGTGCTTGATGGATTATTTTCCTGCCTGGGCATTTCTGGGAATGAAAGTATTTGACACTAGTGTGTAGCAGTTTGATATGTAAAGGTCTTCCTTTTGTTTTCCAGTAGGTGGTGCTGAAGCACAAGTTTTTATTTTCTCTTACCTGCACTTCTGTAGCTTCTGGAATCTCTGTGTGGTGGTGTCTTCTCAGTGGTAGAAAACACTCCATATTCCCAAATAGGTGGGCATCCCCTTTATGACCTGCGTACCTTGGTTTTGGGACACCGCTTCATGGATTGGAAGTGGCAGGCTATGAATCTTCTGTGTGTTCCTGGTGCCACCTTCCTAGAGCCAGAAGCTGCTAAGTTGACCAAGCTGCATCTACCAGTCTGTGATGAGTGGCGGAGTCGTGGGCAGGAAGAAGTGGGTTTGTATATCTGCAGCTCCATTCTACAGTGGGTTTAGCCACTTTGACTACAGACCACATAGGGTGGAAAGTTTATTTCACCCCTTTTACCATCTGCTGAGTGAGAATTTTACTGCTGGGCAGGCCTCAGAAGGATGGGGTGGGCAGGTTCCTACAGAATCCTTTGTCAAGTTGCTGGTGGGCTGTGGAAGGTTGTGGCCCTTTATACCACTGTTCTGTCCCTAACCCTGGGCCCAGCCTCAATGTGTGCTAGACACCCAGGCAGATTGTTGTCTCTGCCCCTCTGATTTGCCCAATGGGAGTTGCATCCTGACCCTTCACTGATATTGCATATATTGGGGCCACAATAAGTGCCACACTGCATGTTGCTTCTGTCTTTGTCCTTTCTTCCATGCTTTCCCGTATCTGCTGTTCACTCAGATAGGCCCACCTTCAGATGTCTCTGTGCGTGGATCTCTCAGGCATGTTTGTATGTTGAGAAGGGAATTCTTTGTTGAATTATAGTTGTCCAAGTTGTTGTAACTTCAAAGGAAAAGACCTGGAGGTCTTTTCTTGCTGCCAAGCTGCTGAAGGCATTAGGATGTTTTAAAACAGGTTATTGTTAGATAGATAATAGGATTGATAGATAGATAGATAGATAGATAGAGAAAGGCAGAGAAAGAAAGACATATAAAGAATGGAAGAACAAAAGAAAGGAAAAGGACATGGTAAGGAGGGAGAGGAAACTAATTTCTAGAATAAAATACTTGTATTATAATCTGTTCTTGCTTGACTGCCACAAATAGTATTGTAGAATACTAACTGCCATACTTACCAAGCGACTTTGAAAACCTGAAATACATCCAGAGGTTAGTGACCTGGATGTCATACTCTTGAATTTCTGTCCTTGATTACCTTATAACTATATATAACTTAAATCTAGCAGTGTAGTCCAGTAGCCATGCTCTTATGGATGGTGAAACCCTAAAAGAATAAAATAGTCTGCACATCTGAGAATTGTTGGTGAATTTCAAGGAAGGATAAATCATCCTGTTTTACTCAGCCTGTGGCTTTATATTTCATGTACTTGATCAGTCTTTCTGTGATTAATCACATTAAACACTACCAGTTCAGTATTTCCCAAGATATAAATATGCATCATATAACAGAAAGTACTCTGACGATAGGAATATTTTGAAACTCTCAACTAAGCAAACTCAAAAAACCTTATTTACTATTTTATTTATATGGCCCTTTACTCTGATAATCTATACAGTGACACTCCAAGAAGGGGATGTGGTTTGTAGCCATTTTGCACAGAGATATGATCATGGGACACTTATTCTGTGGACAATTTCTTAAGTCTGGATTGGAGAATCACTTCTCTAATCCAGTTTTAACAGGATTTAGTTTGTTCACACTTTGTAGTAACTCAGTACCCCTTGATTATTTTACTTACACATTTTCTTTCTGCTATGTAAATATTTATTATTCCAGCCTTACATCTTTTTATCATGAGGTATTTTAAATTCTTTGAAACTGGAAATGCCAAATACAATAGAATTTTCTTCGAATGCAAAATCTAATGTTACCTTGACTTTCAAGTATAGCCTCGTACCTCGTTTTTTCTACCACAGGCACTCTCCTCTGGGGTACGAAGTAGAAAGTGGACAGGTTTGGCCAGGGATGAGGGCAGGGGAATTTCAATCCAGGTCAGCAGTTTTATGGTGCAGCAAACACAGTCCCAAGGGGCCACAGCGTTTTGATCTGTGGCCCAAACTCTCTTCATAAATGTTGTCACCATTAATCCTTGTGTCACTATTTTCAAGTGCTAAGAAGAATGCTTCTTAGGAGTAGAGTCTATAAAGATGAGGAGAGAAGCCATACCCATTGGCTGCAACAACTCCAACTTCACCTCCAAAATGAACAGAGACAATATTTAAAGAATTAATCACAGACGGAGCCTGGGCTAACCTTGATTGCACCTAAGATGGAAAGGAGGGCCCTGAGCCAGGGAGTTCTCATCTACAGTGAGAGGGTCTCAGCAGGTAGCTGATCAACTCACATACCTGAAAGCCTTTATCATCTCATTAGTTTCCAATTGTCTGCTCCTCAGTGCTCTCACACATCATTTAGCTAAAGCCTCAGCTGGTCTTTGTCAGCTCTCATCAGGAGATCTGCATCCTAGGGATATCAAATCGATTTTATATCACAATACAAGTCAAATTGTTAAGTTTGCTTGGCCAGCATCTATGAACTACTTTATAATAACTGAAATTCAGCATTTCCAAAACCTGTGTTTTGAAAATGCTGCCAGGTGAATGCCCATAATGGACTAGGAAGACCAATTAATTAGGATACTGTTTCATCTGTCAGGACTGCTTAGCAATATCCAAGTTAACAGCCGTGTGTTGCTTCCAGGTGTACTGCTCAATTTCCAAACTTTCTTGTTGGTATTTTCAGAAGAGTTTAAAGCATCTGTCCTCAACCTTAACTTCACATTAACATCATCTAGGGAGCTTTTAAATATACTGATGCCTAAGCTCCACCTCCAGACATACTGATTTAATTGATCTGGGGTGAACCCAGTCCATTGGTATTGTTTAAAAAGCTCCCCAGGTGATTCTGGTTTGAAGCAGGGCAGAAACTAGTGGTTTATAATGACAGCAGTTGCTCAAATATTTCTATTCTTCATAATAATTTTCTACTAAGTCAATTAAAAAAGTGTTCCATCAAGAAAAAATAAATTAATATTTGAGTGCTTTGGTCGTTTTTTAATGAATGCATTCCTCTAGAAAATAAATGCTTGAGTACTCACTTTAACCTGGGCTACTCTTTATACTTGATATAACAGATTCTTTGTTAGCCTCAGAGGTGCCATATATGTTAAACAACTGCTGATTATTTATTGAACACCTAATATGAGTAAGTTAGAGTCTATGAGAAAATTGAAGATATTTAAAACATGCTATTAACCTGAAGACATTTTATTTGTGAAGAAAGCATATTTATCTGAAATGGTAACCCATAATAAAAGAATTAAATAGTGCTTGTCAAATTACAATTAGAGACCAGTATTTATCAACATAGCTAGACAGTAAATTTGAAATTAGTGCCTTGGGGAAACCCCGTCTGAAGTACTAGAGATGAAGTGGGAAGGGATGTGAGGTGACAAAAATTGGCCTTATATCCAAAGACCAATGATTAGAGAACACAGACATCAGTGCCATTGGTAGATTGCAAAACTAGCCCCAATTATTTCCTCTTCCTCTATCCACATGTTGTAATGTTGTTCTCCTTTAATTCTGCCTTTGGCCTTGTGACTCACCAACTGTCCTGTGTGAGTTCTGAGTCTTCCATATTTGTGCTGGCCCCTTGGGCCTCTGTTACTGCTGTGGGAACTTGCCCTAGCTAGCCTGTTGAAGGATGACATGTGTGAATAGGAGCCGTTGCCCCAGTTAACAGTCAGCTGACTCCAGATATGTGGGTAAACACAGCCAAGTTCAACAGAGCCATCTAGCCAGCCCCCAGTTGACCCTGCACATATGAACAACACACTCAAAAAGATGAGTAATAATCCAATAAGTAGAGTGGAGAATTGGTATGAGTAAAAGCATATGTCTGCTATTTTATTCATCTCTGAATTTTAAAATGTGAAAACTCTCCAGAATAAAATCGCTCTTCTAATTTCTACCTACACTGATACTTATTCCACAAGAAGTTTTAGGAGTGTTGCTGAGTGTTCTGTAGAAGTACATCTACCTTTGTATATTATCTGCCAGAGAACTACCTAAACCATTTAAACAACAAAGCCTTATTTTCAGATACACACTTTAAATTTGCTTCATTACCCAGGAAAAAGGGAGGGAAGATTAAGTGTCTGTCTCCTTCTTAGTCTAGGAGTTATACTTGGAGGGGAAAAAAGGTAATAATACCTTCTAAACTTAATTTGATCTTTCCTCCTCCCGGGTTTCCAAACCATGCCCAATTGCTCTTACAAAACAGCTCAAAACACCCAGGTTTATTAGAGTGTTGATACTCTCAGGAATACATCCACCCACATAGCCAGCAGAAATTTGAAGCAAAATGATACTCACTGAACCTTATGGAATTAATAAAGAGAAAAGTATCAATAAAGAATTTAAGAAGGTACACAGTAAAGACACAGAACTACTTAATTCCCTCCCAGTGTTCTTTAAAGTTTGCCATTGGACTTTCTCTGTAGTCCTGTTGCCTACTGCCAATAGCAATTCATGTCAGCCTCACGCAGCAAACGCTCATACTACCTGATGACAGGGGCCTAGGATTGAGAATCTATCTTCGTTTCATAACACACATTCATTGTTGATCCAGGCATGGCCTTCTTTTATTATTCTCTTAGGTATGCATATGGTTATATTTGTCTGTGTACTTATCTATGCTAATAATATAATAAGAACCTGAGAAATCACCACACAACATGAAAAACAGAATCTTGATAATACCTTAAATGAACATATGTGATCCTATACAAACCATTCACCTAATGGAATTGCCATGTAAATCCTTTTTTCATCATTTTGTTAGGTTAAATTGCATACAGTTTTGAATTATCTATATGTATTCCTAAACAGATATATAGGCATAATTATAGATGCATAAATATATGTATATAAGCTTTATGTTATCTTTTGGAGTTTTTTAACTTAAAGAGATATCATTGTATGTTGCTGTAATTTATTCATTTTAACTGTTTTACAATAGTCCTTTCTTTGGACATGCATAATTCATTCATCTTTTCTTCTCTTGATGGATACTGGGTTGTTTCCAGGCATTTGCTCTTAAGAAATGGTGTTGTTGTGGACATTCTTACATATATATGTCTCTGAATATAAATATATGAGTTTCTCCTGGGAGAGGAACTGTTGAGTCACAGGAAATGTACATATACAATTGGAGATAATGCCAAAGGTTTTCCAAAGTAATTGTATTAGTTTAGACTCTGACCTGCAACCTATTAGTAATGCCGTGGATCTATAATTCTCTCTAACATATGGTATCGTTTGACATTTTTATTTGAATTTTCCCCAATTCAAATGAAAAAAAATATGTACCACTGAGGAAACTTGGTTTGCATTTCATTGATCAGAATATATATTTTTAAATTTATTAGCACAAACATTTTTATTATCTGTAAAATTACTATTCTTTTTTTGCCCTTCATTTTTCTATTGGATTTTTCTGGTTCCTTTGGAAATTTTTAGAAAATGTTTACATAGTCCTAATGTTTATTGACTAGTAATATATTGTCATCACATAAGTGACAATCTGCAATGTGACTTTGAACCTTAAGATCTTTCTCTTTTTTTGTTTTTCCAGAATTTATTACACTTTTAAAAAAAATTTCAGTATTTCTTAACAGTTAAGATAAAATATTATGTTAGTTTCAGGTGTAAAACAGTGACTAGACATTCATATCACTTATGAAGTGAGCATCCCAATAAATCTAGTACCCATCTGACACCATACATAGTTATTATAGTATTATCAACTATACTCCCTATGCTGTATTTTATATACCAGTAACTCTTTGTATAACTGGCAATTTGTACTTCTTAATCCCTTTCATCTCTTCTGTCCATCCCCACATCCCTCTGAAAGAGACTAGAGAATAGCTATAATATCTTCCTTAAATGTTTGGTAGAATTCACCAGTGAACCTATCTGGAAGGTTAATTATTGATTCAATATTTTAATAGGTATAGGCCTATTCATATTATTTAGTTCTTGTGTGAACTTTGCCAGATTTTCTTTAAAGTAATTGGTCTTTTTCATCTAGGGTATCAAATTTGAGGGTATAGAGTTATTATTAATATTCCCTTATTATCCATGGAATACTTAGCGATGTGCCCTCTTTTGTTGCTGATATTAGTAATTTGTGCCTCTCTGTTTTATCTTAGCCTGGCTAGTATCTTGTTGTTCATATTGATCTTTTCAAAGAGCCAGCTTTAGGTTTTGTTGATTTTCTCTACTAATCTTCCATTTTCAATTTCATCTATTTCTGCTCTAATTCTTATTTTTTCTTTCTGTTTAATTGATTTTAATTTACTGTCCCTTTTGTAGTTTCCTAAGGTGGAAACTTAGATTATTTAATTAAGATCTTCTTTTTTAATGAATGCATAAATGCTACAAATTTCCCTCTAACCACTGCTTTCTCTGCATCCCACCAATTTTATTTTCATTTAGTTCAAATATTTTAAAAATTACTCTTGAGATTTATTCTTTCACTTCTGTATTTAAAAGTGTTTTCTTTAAATCTCTATGTATTGGGGGGATTTTTTTCCCAGCTGTCTCTGTTACTGATTTCTATTTTAAGTCTATTGTGGTCTGAGAGCAGACATTGTATGCTTTCAGTTCTTTTAAATTTCTTGAGAATGTGATTTGTGTTGGTGACTGTTCCATGTGAGCTTGAGACAAATGTGAATTCTGCTGTTATTTGGATAAGTAGTCAATAGATGTCAATCATGTCCAGTTGATTGATGGTATTACTATGTTCAACTATGTCCTTACTGATACTCTGTTTGCTGGATCTGCCCATTTCTAAGACAGGGGTATTGAAGTCTCCAGCTTTGACAGTGTATTCATCTGCTTTTTGTTGCAGTTCTATCAGTATTTGCCTATGTAATTTGACACTCTGTTGTAAGGTCAGTATACTTTTCAGTTTTCAAATTGTTCCAAATTAGATTTAGTAGAAGACCATCCAAATCACCATCGGTGTCTTTTGACATAGTCCAGTGGACTGAACATGATTTTTCTTTTTTGATTAAAAAAGCATTCTAGTCTGAGCTTACACTTCTCTGCTGAAGACCTATAAGGACCCATTTCTCCTAAAATCCCTGTTTTCTTTTCATGGTGAATGGTATTTAGAAATCAAAATCTGGATATTAATTGTGCTCTTTGCTACTTGGGAGTATATTGCCCATATACACTACTGGACTATTTTTTTCATTAATTTATCTATTCATGTACTGGTACTATGTTCTTTGATTATATAGGCTTACATTTTAATTATCTATTACAGAAGTCTCTTATAATTGTTTTAATTTTGCAGAATTTTAACAACATATCTTAATTTTCATGTAGTCAAATATATATAATTAGTATATAGTTAGTGTATGTAGAAAACTGCATTATTTTCACAAATATTCAGTGTCCCTCAAGTGAAAGGATTATACACCATTATCCTGTTGCATTTACTCATTTTCATGTGATTTATTTTAGCCAAGTGGGAACAGAATTGACATATCACTCCAGGCAGAATATTTAAGAGGCAGCATGTAAAAACAAACAAACAAACAAACAAAACATACCAGATTAAAAAATAAGAGGCAGCATGGAATTAAATTGAATGTATTTTCTTTTTACTGCCCTTGTAATCATGAAAGTATTCTTTAATATGAAGCATTGGTCCCTGAGTAGTGAGCACAGTTCTTTTGCTACAGTCGACATACAGTGTATTGTTTATAGCCTAGCATGCCCTGTTTGAAAAAGAAAATGTTATTTTTATCATTGTGGGTGGTTATACTGTTTGCAAACAAATTATTTTCTCTCCCAAGTTCTAATAGGTCATTACTTCTGTGTTTTATTAAGGGCTTTAAAGTTTTATTTTGAACATTTATTTATTTTTTAAAAACATTTAGCAGGGGTTTTTTTGAAGAGTTTATTTATTTATTTTTAGACAGAGGGGAAGGGAGGGAGAAAGAGTGTGCCCCCTACTAGGGACCTGGCCTGCAACCCAGGCATGTGCCCTGACTGCGAAACAAATCCATTACCCTTTGGTTCGCAGGCCAGCACTCAAACCCCTCAGCCACACCAACCAGGGCTGTTTTGGACATTTAAATCTTCCATCTATATGGAGTTGATTTTTCTGAATAGTGTAAGTAGGAATGCAATTTTTTTTATCATATGTGGATAATTTTTTAAGTTCATCTGCTGAGTAGTCACTTCTTTATAATGTGGTCTAACACAAGACCTCTGTGGTACAGCAAAGTTCCATACCAAATGTGTTCCGTTTCTGGTCTTTTTGTTTCTATTCACTGGTGAATGTATCTAGCCCCATGCTAGTGATACACTTAATATCTTTTTTTAATAGTTAGTGATACACTGAAAGAAGCCCTCTCGTCCTTTTTTTTTCAGAAATGTTTTTTCTATAAATATTATAATGAGATTAAATTCTGTGAAAAATCACTGAAAGAATTTATTTTAAATTGCTGTTGGGATATGGTAGAAATTCCATTGAACCTAGAAAACAAATTAAACTGCAAGTGTTTTTTTTTAAATAATATTGCCTTTCTACCCACGAATGTAGCACACCTCTCCGTTTATTTAGGTCTCATTTAATGTCACTTAACAAGAATTTTATAATTATTTCCTGCAAAGGTTTTGTTCATCTCTTTTTATTCTTAGATACGGTATGTTCTATGACACTGGTACACATTTTTGGATATACATTTTTTAAAATACATTTTTAGTTTCTTCGTTTTGCTATATAGTAATGTGATTGATTTCTATAATGGAACCTTCTTGTAAATTACCTTCTAAACTGACCTATTTCTAAATTGTCTGAAGATTTTTTATTTTTTTTCCACAAATGATATATCACCTCTAAATAATGACAATTTTATTTCTTTCCCAACCTTTTGTCACTAATATATTTTGCCTGCTGTATTTTGCTGACTACAACCTATGGCACAAGATTGAACTGAAGTGGTTAATAGTGGAAATACTGAGCACCCTTGTCTTCTTTCTGTTTTAAAAGGGCTGTTTCTAAAATTGGGTCACTTAGAGTAATTGTTGTCTAGTTTTTTTAAATAGATAATTTTTATGAGGTTACAGCAATCCCTTTCTATTCCTTATTTACTAGGTATTTCTATTAAAATTTATGTTGATTTTTATCAAGTATATTTTTGTGCATCTATGTAAATGATCATAAGACATTTTTATAGTTTCAATCCATCAATAAATTGATTGTACAAAATTAAACCACAATTATTTATCAGAGGTAAAGCCAACTTGAACACACAGTATATATGTATATATTTTTATACACATTTGGTATTGATTTTTTACTATATCGTTTAGGATATTGCATAAGAAAAAAGGGCCTAACTACTCTTCTTACTTGTAATAACTTTGTTTGGTTTTGGCATGAAGATTATCCTCATTTTGTAAAATTAGTTAGGGAGTATTACTCTTCTACTCTCACAATATTTGCTTAAAATTGATATGAATTTTAATGTTTGACAGAATTTTCCTGTAATGCTATTTTTTCAATTTCTTTATTATAGAACTAAGAATTGGTAAGAATTTTTTAGTTTGTCTACATTTTCATAATTCACATATTGCAGTGGGAAGAATTCTCTTATTACCATTTCAATTTCTACACTATCCATAATTATGTCTCCTTTTTAATCATAATATTGTTTCTTTGTATCCCCCTCTTCCATTAAACAATCTTGTTAAAAGGCTGTTAATTTTTTTAAACTAACTTCAACTTGTAAAAAATAATTTCCCTACTGTTTCTCTTACTATTTCACTTAATTATTCTCTTATTATAATTAACTGCTTCCTTTTATTTTGCAGATACTATAGTGAATTTTTCTATCTTCTTAACTTGGAGACTTTAGCTCATCAACTTTAAACCTGTGTTCTCTTATGAGTATTGAAGTCTTTAAATTTACCTCAATGCATTACTTTTCATGGTCTTATATAGTTTTGTTATGTAGTATTTTTATTGCCACTTAGCTTTGTTTTAGATAAAATTTTCATTATGATTTATGATTATTTAGCATTGTGTTTCTAAATTTCCAGTGTTGGTAGATTTTATGTCACTTTGTTATTAATGTCTACGTTATATTGAGACAAGAATGCACAGAAAATATGATGAATAATCTTTGAAATATGCTGAGTCTTGCTTTTCATATAATAGATCACCAGTTTAGAATATCTTCATGAGGGTCCTGCTTTTATTGAATGGAGAATTCTGTGTTTGTTTAAGAGATCAAGCTTGTTCTTAACACTTTTCCAGATATTACATATGCTTGCTTTTTTGTTCACTTGTTATATCAAAAGGCATCATATTAAAATCTAGCATCAAAAAGAATAAAACACATAGGAATAGATTCAGTTGAGGAGGTAAACAATCCATACACAGAAAACTATAAAACATTGAGGAAGTTAGTTGAATAAGATACACAGAAATGGAAAGATATCCCATATTCATGGATTGAAAGAATTAATATTGTTAAAATGTTTGTTGCACAGATACAGAAAAAAGACTGACAGATGTTAGAGGGCTGGGTGGAAAAGGTGAAGGGATTAAGTGAAAAAAACACCTCATTGCATAGACAACAGTGTGGTGATTACCAGAGGGATAAGGGATGGGGAGAGGTGGAACAGGGTAAAGGGGGGATAAATGGTGATGGATGAAGACTTGACTTGGGGTGGGGAACAAACAATACAGTGTACAGATGGTGTGTTGTGGAATTGTGCACCTGAAACCTATGTAATTTTGTTAACCAGTGTCACCAATTTTTTTAAAGTTAAAAAAACAAAAGAACTACAATAGAATCCAACAATTCAAGCCAAATTTTATTGCTTGAGGGGCTGCAAGATGGTGGCGTCGTAGGAAGGAGCAGATTTTGCATCTCCCACACCCAGGGAGGGAAAAATAATCACCAATCAGAGATCAAAAATTGCAGCGGACATTGAAAAACCTGAGGGTAAGGAGACTGCGTGGATCAGCGAGGGGACCAGAGGGGTTGCAGCTCCAGACCCCGCGGCATGCCTGTGTCGGCCCGCGGGGCTCCCGGGAGAGAGTTGGGTCATCCACTCCCTCCCTGGCCAGACAAAGACTGAGCAGCACCCGGGGAGGCCAGTTTACCAGACGGCACAGAGAAAGGAGTGAGGACAAAGAGGCACCCACACAGGGTCTGTAAGCACCTACGCAAAGCCCTGGTGAAGGTGCGCACCTCACC
>JAPYXV010002779.1:0-12833 GCA_028533065.1 Trachops cirrhosus
GGGGTCCGAGAAGGAACAATGGTGCTTGCTCTGCTCTCTGTAGGACCTCAGACCCTTCCGCCGCGTTCCACAAGCTAACCGGGCCCCTCTGGCACCAATTCCAGTGTGGATGGGCCTGTGTACCCCGTGGGACCTTCCTTTTCAGTCAGTGACCCAAAGCTCTATCTCCCAGTGCTGGGACCCTGAGTTGCTCCAAGTGCCTTGCTTCACAATGGCCACCTCGCTGGGTCTGCCGGTCACCACCCCCTGGCCGGGGCCCACCAGCCACTGCTGCTTGTGCTCCCAGGGTCTGCCTGCTGCGGGCCTGCGCACTGCCCTGGGTGCTCAGCTCTCCGCTCCGTGTCCCGTGCCTGGCTGCCGGACTCCACCCCTCCTACCTGTCTGGATGAAGGTGTCTATTTTAAAATCCTTGGGTGTCCGACTTCCATACACTTCAATTTTCTGTCAGTTCTGGTTGTTATTTTGTTTCTATATTGTTGTTGTCCCTATCTTGGTTGTGCGAGGAGGCACAGTGCGTTTACCTATGCCTCCATCTTGGCTGGAAGTCCTATATAAACATTTTTAAAAGACCACTAATATCAAGTTTTGTCAAAAGTATGGGAAAATATCTTGTGTCATACTGCTGGCAGAAGCATGAACTGTTTGTCACCTCCCTTTAGGAGGGTACTATTATCAGTGTCTGCATGAATTTAAGATATGCATATTCTTTGAAACAGAAATTCCTCTCCATCATGCCTGGAAAAATAATCAGATATGTGCACAAAGAATTATGCAAAATGATGTTCACACTGACACTGATCATTAGAATGAAAACTGCAAAACGACATGAATGCCCAATATTTAGGGAGTGGGTAGTTTGTAAAACATTCAGAGTATGGAAGATAGTGCACCAATGAAAAGACATAGTTCAATGGTTCTATGAAAAGATTTCTAATATATACTGTCAAGTGCAGAAAAGTATGCTGAAGATCGATCATGTTCTAAGCGTAAAAACACTTAAGTGACAGTTAAATATCATTCATATGGTTGTTGTACTTAAACAATCTATAGATGATGAAATTGGGTTCCCTTTTACATAACATGCCGTGAATTTCCAACCTTTCCTTCCTTAAGTGGCCTTAGTAACAGTAATCTTTGTATCTTAATCTTCAGAGACTAAAATTACATGTTGGTTTAAACAAACATGTACTGAGCACCTACTATATTCAACTCATATTTAGATGTTCAAAAAAATAATATATGAAATTTTCCCTCAAAATCCATGCAATAACTTCTGGAAACCTCTTGGGAATTTCACTTATGTGGCATAAAGCAATCAGGTTATTAGAAAGAAAAGTATATTTATTTTTGGCAATCTACACAAGCTGAATGTTTACCTTAAAGCCCTAACTCAGGCATGACTTTTAACACATAATATAGAGGTGTCCAATTACTCCAATTTAATACTGTTTTTCTATGCTCATTAACATAGGCTTTAATATTTTATAATAAAAAAGCTTAGAATACTAAATATAAGCCTTTTATATAGTATTACTATATAATACTTATATAGTATTTGAATTTGTGACTTTATTTTTATTATGCAAGTGTCCTTGGAATTCTTTAGCTTCTAATTCCATTTTCCTTAATGACTTAAATTGCTTAACATTTTTTTTGTTTGGATCAAGAATGAAAATATGACAGTGATCTCAATAGTAACATTGATCACAACAATGGGTTATGTCTGAGTTTACAGAAAACTCAGCATGGCAGGATCTCTGGGGAATCCAGAACAACTGGGAAGTTAAAACCTAAAGCTGGCTTAGGAGGCTTCGGCAACATTAGGAATTTAGATTATGCAAACCATTTTATATCTGGGCAAATCAATCTAATGTTAATGAAAAAACTGCCATGGCAACTTTTATACAGAAGCAAAGGTGCTGAATGAAAAGATAAAACTTTTTTGTTCTAATTATAGGTGACATTTGAAGACTTTTTATTGCAGTTTTTTGTTTCTAAATATCAACTGAGATATAATTTAATATTATTTTTATAGTTTTCAAGATGAATACCAGTGACTCAGATCAATCAGCTAATACTCTAGTTTCTACTGACCTACAGAGTCAAAGTCTCTGAAACAGGTTACATAACTTTTGGGAGCATACATTAATTCTAGCTCATGGCTAGGCAGTATTACCAGCTATCGATTTATTACTGTTGTCGGAAAGATATCCAAATTAGAATCAGAAAACAGATGTTGACATAAAAATCATGTATTAAACACAGCAGGCAACTATAAAACATAACCATGAATTTTTACATTAAAAACAAGAGAAACAAATGATAGAAACTTACTAAATTTATAAGAAACTAATCCTGAAGCCCTCAAATACCTTTCAAATTTATACTATGAGGTCATTTCTTGCTAGTAATAAACAATAAATCCAAACATGTGACTGCAATGATAATACTAATGTTTCAGCATGAACACTTCACTAGACAACTGCAGTGATAATTTTATGTTTTCAGCATGAACATTTCAACTAACAATATCATTTCTGAAAAAAAAAAGGCCAGGATATTAAAATACAGGTGCTGCAATTTAACAGTATTATGTGATTAATGCAGAATGATAAATGCTGAAAGATAATATTCCATACTGTTTCATATTTTCAATCCCTGTTTTGTATCAGGCATTACCAAATAGCTCACTACTATATACATTCTATTTTTCTAAAAAATTCCCTGGTAGCCTCAATCTACTTCACATATACCTATAAATATAAATACATAAAAATGTATAAATATTTATATTCATATAAATATATTTACATATATAAAATATCAGAAAGACACTGGGAAATTTCATATTATTTTACAAAATACAAAAAGATGTCATAATTAAAAATTAGAAAATAAAATTATATTTAGAAAAATGTATGTTGTGAGATACTGTTAATCTTTTTCATTTGTTCAGCAAAGCACACACAAGAGTAACTGGGTCATTCTGAGTCATTATTTCAGGTAATGAGGATTTTAAAATACCTATTTGTTCTTTTTCCCTTACTAGATATCTCACACTTCAGTATTAAACAAAATCTTTCTTGAAAAGTTGTATTTACACTAAATTTTATAATTTACTTTCTAATACAAGAATACCTTGTTTTATTGTGCTTCAATTTATTACACTTCGCAGACACTGGATTTTTTAAAAATTAAAGATTTGTGATGACCCTGTACTGAGCAAGCCTCTAAATGCTATTTTTCCAACAGCATTTGCTCACTTAGCGTCTCTGTGTCGCATTTTAGTAAATCTTGTAATATTTCAAATTCTTCATGATTATTATATTTGTTATGGTGATCTGTGGCTAGTGAACTTTGATGTTACTGTCATAATTGTTTTTGGGCTCCATGACCCATACCCGTGTAAGTCACCAAACTTAATAAATGCATTACTGACCAGCAGTTGCCCCATCTCTCCCCCTTTCCTCAGGCCTCCCTATTCCCTGAGACATAACTATATTGAAATTGGCCAATTAATAACCCTACAATAGCTTTTCAGTGTTCTCGTGAAAGGAAGAGTCAATTGATACGGCAAACTTCATTGTTGTTTTATTTTAAGAAATTGCCACAGCCACCCCAACCTTCAATGACCACCACCTTAATCACTCAGCAGCCATTAAAAAGGCAAGACCCTGTACCCACAAAAAGATTATGACTCCCTGAAGGCTCAGAGGATGTTTAGCATTTTTTAGTAATAAAGTATTTTTAAATTAAAGCAGGTGTGTCCAACCGGTGGTGCAGGATGGCTATGCACATGGCCCAACACAAAATCGTAATTTACTTAAAACATTCTGAGATTTTTTGATTACATGTTGTAATATCATGTAAAATAAACATACATACAGTGATGTTTTATTACATAGACATGTACATTTTCCATATTTGTGATCACAAACTTGGAACCTGCTTGATGATTTCAAAACATTAATGAAAGGGCCGCTGCATAATTAGGGTTATTATGTGAGGGCTTTTTTTGCCTATCTGTGGTAGCAGATATCACAAAAATTATGCACAGACCTTTTTTTTTTTGCTTATTAGTTTTTGTTAGTGTTTGTGCATTTAATGTGTGGCTCAAGACAAACTCTTCTTCCAGTGTGGCCCAGAGATGACAAAAGGTTGGACACACTTGAATTAAGGTATATACATTGTTTTTTAGACATAATAATATTGTATGTTTAATAAAGTATATTATAGTGTAAATATCACTTTTATATGTACTGGGAAACATGAGACTCACTTTATTGCAATATTTGCTTTATTGCAGTGGTATGGAACCTAAACCAGAGTATCTCCAAGTTATGCCTGTATGTTTATTCATTCAAAAATATATGAACTAGATATAAACTCAAGTGAAATCACTGAAATCCTTCATTTCAGGCCTACTTTACATCAGACAGTTGTGGGCACTGTGGATGCTGCAGTTGGGAGGCTCATATTATAGTGGTGCAGACAGACTAGAAACCAATAAGCAAATACATAAATAAAATAACTTCAGGTTATGTTAACTGCTATAAAAGAAATAAATAGATGCTTAAAAGAGAACAAGGGGAAGGGGTAGAAAAGATCTTTTTTACATAGATGGGAGGTCCTCTCTGAGGAGACAAAATTGAAATGAGAACTGAAGGATGAGAAAGAAACTATCCGTGAGAAAAGAATCAGGGAAAGAGTATTCCAAGCAAAGGAAGGAGCATGTGTGAAATTCCAGTGCTGGACAGGAGCTGGGTGTGTTCGGAAACTGAAGGAAGACTGATGATACTGGAGTGTAATGAGGGAAGGGGGAGTGGCATGAGATGCGGTTGGAGAAATAGGCAGGGAGGGAATCATGTCAGGATTTATTATTCATAATCATGTTTTGAATTTTATTTTAATTGCCCTGGGGAACCATCAAAAGAGCTTAAGGAGAGAGTGACAAGAACTTAATTGCACTTGAGGAAGGTATCTCTTTTTTTTGCTGCGTTAAGGATGGATTGGGAAAAGCAAGCTGCTAGAAGTCTTTGTGATAAAAGCCAACAGTCTGACAAAAATTTGGATGCTTGCTCACAACTGTCTCCTAAACTGCTTCTTTGTATTTAACTCTGCCTAATAATGATAGGCATAATTAGAATAATTGAAGAAGTGGGTCATGTTATTTTGGAGATTGTAATAGCCCAAAAAGTGTATACTGGAAGTGATTACACAGGATAGATTTGAGAAAAGCATATTTCAAAGAATTCAAAGGCAAATAAAAGTGCATTGTTAGTATTGGTTATAAGGAAGGCAAAAAAAAGTTTAAATTATTTAAAAAAAAAAACTCACTGGAAATGACCATTCAACCAGCATAAGCCCAAAGATGGAGAAACCAGAGAGAGACCCGTGGAGGCTCAAGTGGTTGCACAGGGATGTTCCTATGTGGCTTAGATAGAAAAAGTATGTTTGAAAAGTGAAAGAAAAGGCACATAAACTCAGGAGTCATCTTTCAAGGTAGTATGTCAGCGATCCCCTACCTTTTTGGCACCAGGGACAGGTTTTGTGGAAGACAATTTTTCCACTGTGGGTGTGGGGTGGAGAGGGGTGGCAGTGGGGGGAGACAGGAGGCAGAGCTCAGGCGGTAGCATCAGCGAAGCTTGGCTCTCTCATCCGCCGCTGGCTTCCTGCTCTGGGGCCCATTCCTAACAGGCCACGGGGCGGGCCCCGTCTGTGTCCCAGGGGTTGAGGACCCCTGCCATATGTGATCTGACACTTGAATACTTCCATGACCATGTTTTGTAGCACTTTCTTCTTGGTAAATGATCTCCAGTCTCATCCTTTTTTCTATTCCTTGAACATGTCAAACTTATTCTTGATGTTGGGCTTTTGTAGTTGCTGTTCCCTCTTTTAATATTTAAAACTAAAATGTCACATCGAAATGCCACCTTGTTTATTTTCTTCATAGCACATATTTCTAACTAAAGTAACATATTATTGACTTGCTGTCATCACCAGAATTTTATCAATAGTACAAGGACTTTGTCTATCATTTTCATGACATCGTCTTCAGTGCTTAGCTTAGCATCTGGTACATCACAGACCTTCAATAAATATTTATTGAATAGAAAGTAGAAAAGTTGAAGGAAAAGAACTGAGGGAAAAATGAAAAGGCATGTGAAAGCAGGTCAGAAAGTTTGTCAAGTCCAAAATGAATTGGGCTTTAGAAAAATCCTACAGACATAAAAGAAATTTTTAAAGTTATGATTGGAACAAAAAAAGAAGATTAAGGAAGAGACCTTTACTTGGATAAAACTGTAATAATATAATTAAGTTAAATTTTAATTTTGTTTCTATCTTTTTGATCAAAGAGAATAAGCCTTGTCAAAATGAAAACAGATTTGATTAAGAATAAATTAGAGGACTTTGGCTTCAAGTTAAGATGGAATAAGAGGGATCGGATTTGCTTTCTTACTTAAAACAACCCCAAACAAACAAACAAACAAACTAAACAAAACCCCAAACAGGCAAGATATATGAAACAATAGTTTTGATGATACTAGACACCAGGCAATAAAGGACAGTGATTATTCAGAAACAGGAAATGAAGGAGATGAGCCCAGGAACTGCTTCAGCTTATTGCCTTGAGGGAATTTCCAGTGTGTGTGTAGAGAGGAAGAACCTGGTTGGAGTACAATAGATTCTCTAAGTTGAGGAGACACAGATGAGGAGTCAGGGGAAATCAAGGCAGTATGAGTTGCAGGATAAAGGGCTGGAAAAAAGAGAGCTGCAGAGAGAAAAATGCAGGGATCTACAAAGAGTTCATTTGGAGTATCCAGCAGAGTACTGACTAGTTCAAGCATGTGAAGACACTATGAGGAAAGAATTCCTGGAAAGGACAGAACAAATGGCACTTGGTTCTCAGACTGGGCTGGAAGGAACATTTTATAAGAATTCATGAGGTACACGGTAGAATTCTCAGAAGTGTCTTGCTCAGTATTGGGGAATACATAGATTTAGACTAAACACTATTCTGTTACCACTAATGAGGTTTAGAAGCAAGACCTGAAAGAATCAAATTGTTATTTCCAAGTCACGTAACTGCATTCCATAGTAAAAGCATGAAAGATACCCAGAACCGAATCAGAAAATACTGACAATGCCTAGCATCAAATAAAAATTATCAGACAAGGAAAGAAGCATAAAATTAAATCACACAGTGAGAAAAATCAATCAATCTTGGATGAACCCCAGAGAATTATGCTGAGTGAAAAGATTCAATCCCAAAAGGTTACATAATATATGATTCCATTTATCTAACATTTTTGAAATCACAAAATTTTAGAAATGGAGAACATATTAATTGTCACAGGGGTTAGGGATGGAGTAAGTAGAGGCAATACAGATGTGCATACGATGTAAAAGGGCAACATGAGACATTCTTGTGGTGGTAAAACGGCACCTTAACTGTGGTGGTGGATATGTAAACTTACACATGGGCACACAGATGAGTACAATTGTAACAGTGAAGAAATCTGAACAAGATCAGTGCTTAATATCAATATGTTCTGGTTATGATATTTCACTAGTTTTATAAGATGTTACCTTTGGGGAAAACTGGCTAAAAGGTACATGAGATTTCTCTGTATTACTTCTTATAATTGCAGGTGAATCCACAATTAACTCAATAAAAATTTCAATAAAATTAATTAATTGAAACTGATCCAGATACAGATTTAGAATTAGCAGGTATGAACACTGACACAGTTATTATAACTGTATTTCATATGTTCAAAAATATAGAGTGATGTGCAAGATAGGAAAAAAGGACCCAAAATTGAACTTCCAGAATGAAAACTAAAATTTATGAGATGAAAAATATACTAGATGAAAAATAAACAGATTAGACATCTCAGAAGAAAAGGCCAGTGAACTTGAAGACCCAGCAATATAAATATCCAAAATGGAACAAAGGAAACAAAGATTCTGAAAGGAATCAGTGATCGGTGGGACAATTCAAGCAGCCTACTACAAGTGCAATTAGAGTCCTGAAAGAGAGAAGAGAGTGAGGGACAAAATTGTTATTGAAGAAATAATGGCTGAACATTTTCCATATTTGATAAAAACCATACACCTGGAGATTCAAGAGGCTCAAGAACTCTCAAGCACAAAAAGCATTAAGAAAATTTACCCAAACGCACATAATAACCAAATTGTTCAAAACCAGAGATTTTTTAAAAAGTCTTAAAAGCAGCCAGGAAAAAAACAGTGTCATGTACAGAATAACAAAGCTAAGGATAATTATGAGATTCCTTTTTTTTTTATAAGTAAAAAAAAAATTGAATTTATTGGGATAACATTGGTTAATAAAATTATATAGGTTTTAAGTGTACATTTCTGTAATACATCATCTATATATAATTTTTTCTTTTTTATTGAATTTATTGGCATGACATTGGTTAGTCAAATTACATAGGTGTCAGGTGTATGATTCTATAATACATCATCTGTACACTGTATTGTATGTTCACCACCTCAAGTTGATTCCTTGATGAAAACAATTCATGTAAGAAGACGGTGGGCTCTTATTTTTAAAGTACTAAAAAATCCTCCAAAGCCTGTCAACCTAGAATTCTATATACGACAAAAATATCTTCCAAAAATGAAAATGGTATATAAATGGTATTTTTTGATACACAAAAGCTGGAACAGTTTATCACTAGCAGATCTGCAGTACAAATAATGGTAAAGAAGGTCCTCTGGGAAGAAGCAAAACAATACCAGACTGAAATTTGGAGCAAAGAAAGGAATAAAGACCACAATAAACAGTAATTATATGGCTAAATATATAAAATCTTTTTCTTGCATTTATATTTCCTTGAAGATAGTTGACAATTTAAATTTTAAAAATGCAGTGTAGGGTTTATAACACATGAAAAAGTAAAATATATGACAGCAATACCACAAAAGGTGGGAAGTGGAAGTACATGAACTCTGAGGTTCACATACTATAAGTCAAATGAAATAGTATCACTTGAAGGTAAGTGATAAGAAATTAAAGATGTACACTAAAACCCCCCAAACAGCCACCAAAATAACAAAACAAAGAGTTATAGCTAAATAGCCATTAAAGAATATAAAAATAGAATCATCCAAAAGAAGATAGGGGAAAAATAACAAAATACAGATGGGTCAAACATAAAATGAGAAACATGGTACAAATAGCAAAATGACTTAAACCTAACTGCATCAATAACAATATCAAACATAAGTAGTCTAAACACCCCAATTCAAAGGTCAAGTTGTTCACCTTGTATAAAAAAAGCAAAGCCCAACTATAAGAGGCCTACAAAAATTACACTTTAAATATAATGATACAATAGGTCAAAAATATAATTATAGTTAAAGATAAATCTTTTTTCATTTAAATTATTTTATTGTTGTTCAATTCCAGTTGTGTGTATTTAGCTATAAGAGGCATTTATGACAGTCAAAACTGAACAGATAAATTAACTGTGGTAATCCATATAGTGGAATATGATTCAGGAAAAAAAGAACTATTGACTTTTGTAGCAGCAAGAATAAATCTCAAAATAATTATCCTGAGTGAAAGAAGCCAAATGAAAAAAGATTCTATGCTGTATTATTCCATTTATATAAAATTCTAGAAAATGCAAGCTAATCTACAGTGATAGAAAACAGATCAGTGGTTGCTTGGGGGACATGGGAAGGACATGGGGAGAAAATTAACTTTTGGTGGTTATGGATATGTTCAGTATTTTAATGTGATGATGATGGTTTCTCATATGGTAACTGTATCTCAATAAAACCACTAAAAATAAATAAATTAAAACAGGACAACTCTTCCTCACAGAAGTCCAATCAATAAATGCAAAAGGAATAAAAGAAATAGAAAATCCCTACTAGAACACAAGGTTAATAATTGTGGCAAGCATAACCCATCAATGAATGCTAAAACTAGTAGGTGAAGGTTTAAAAAGAAAGAGGATATATGTATAGTATCAAAGTATCTCCTTACAAATATTAATTACAAAAGGGGAAAGTAACTTTAAGAGGGGAAACCTGACAGATATACCCTAAAACAATGATCAAGATTAACATTCTCAGTAATAAATGTATCAGCATCATGTGCCACCTATTTTAATGCAATGGCAGGGTATATCACTTTGAAATATTTGTCCCCCAAATGTATAATCTCAATCTAATCAGGGCTGAATGTCAGATAAACCCACATTGAAAGGCATTCAAAATGACTGACTAGTACTCAAAGTGGCAAGGTCATGAAAGAGAAGAGACTAAGGAACTCAGATTGGTGGAGACTACGGAGATATGAAAACTAAATGTTATGTAGATCCTGGATTATATCTTAAAAGAAAAGATTTATTAATGAGTAAAACTGTTGAAATCAAAATAAAGTCTATAGTTTAGTTAATAGCATTGTATCAATATTGATTTCTCAGTGTTGATCATTGGTTTATGGATACACAAGATGCTAATGTTAGGACAGCATAGGTAGAAGCTGTAAAGAAATGCTCTGTACTCTTTATACAACTCTTCTATAAGTCTAAAATTATTTCAAAATAAAAAAGTTTTAAAAAGAATAAATCACAAGCTCAGGCAAGTGAAGAAATAGTAACATACCTGCACACTGACCTGCATGACCACCTGAAATGAGAGAACTTGGAGAGAAAATGACTGGATGATGATGGTGATCTTGGAAGAACTACAGAGACCAGAAGAGATGTTGGAAGGCTAGCTAATGAAACTGTCTCTAACAATAAAAAAAAGAATGTGGAGGTCTGAAATTATAAGTCAGTCTGGATTTAAATCATGCTTTTAAGCCTTCATGACTTCTAGAAGGAATTAATAAACAGCTTTACATTTGTTTAGAAAGAAAGGAGTGGTAACTGTGAACTAGTTTGGCTTCACCAAGAACAAGTCATGTCAGATTAATCTCAATTATTTTCTGAAAGTATTGCTTGCTTGGCAGATCTGAAAAATGCTCTGGACCTAGTAAATTTGATTTCAAGAAGGTATTTGGCAAAGTTGTTAGAAATCTTGTAGACCAGATGGTAAAGTAAGAGCTAGATGATATTTGAAAACCTGTATATAGTCATTATTGACCGACTGTTTACAGATTTATGACTTAATGTCCAAGGTCAGTCTAGAGAGTACTCTGTTGGTAGATCAAAAGACTTTTTTTCTGCAATTCTATCTAAATAAACATTTTCCATTAAAGAGGATGAAGAAACAATGAATTGGAAGAATGGTTGATGGTTATAGAACTGAATTAGATTCCAAATCTCTTTGAAGGGAGTTTTTAAAAATCACATTAAAACTAAGATAAAATGAAAAATGGAGGAGACATAATTTATAGTATATGACATAAAAAAAGCCATTTTTGGGCTAACTCAAGTTCAGTAAGTTTTGCTGTATAATGTAGTTGGTAGAAAGGCTAATAGGATGGGATTTATTAGAGAGTGATATTCAGCCTATTTTAGAATGAGAAGTTCTTCTGATGAACTTCATATTTCATTCATTAAATTTCTTTAAGACTTAGAAAAAATGAGAATAAATAAATCTTCACGATAGATGGAATTTCCAAATGCCTTTCAAACAAGCATCTTTCTTGAAAGAAATCATCCTGCCCAGACAGAAGGAGAACCAAGTTCTCATTATAACCAGTTTCTGCTTATATGGGTTAATATGGGTAGAACAAACTCTCTATTAGTAAAATGGAGCAGCCTATTTATTAGTGTATGATAGCTATTAATTAGTATACATGCTATTTTGGCACAGGGTCAGGATGGCAGTAGAGTTAAAGCTAGAGAAGATAAAAAGAAAAAAGGTAAATATTTAGTAAGCACTGGTAATAGATGCTGAGCAGTTATTTACCAACTGTGTCTTAGGTGCTAACCTTACTTTAACTAGAACCAGTTCTACTTTTATTTTATATATTAGGATTACATCTGAGATTTACTTAGATGAAAGCTTTCTATAGTTGTAAATAAAACAAAACCAAAAAGAAATCAATGATCTTTTAAAATGTAAGGATTAGAAGACAGAAGTAGAGGGGCCACGGGATACACTACTTGTGAATTAACCAGAGAATTATAAAGCTAAATATAACCAAGTAGGCCATGCAATCAGTTTGTCAGGGATCGGTAACCTTTGCTAAATAGTTTGCCTCAATATCATTCCTTTTCCATTTCACACATTAAAAAAAATCCTTGCCTGAGAATATGCTTTTTTTAATTTATAAAAATTTATTTATTTTGAGGACTTCCGGCCAAGATGGAGGCATAGGTAAACGCACTGTGCCTCCTCGCACAACCAAGATAGGGACAACAACAATATAGAAACAAAATAACAACCAGAACTGACAGAAAATTGAAGTGTATGGAAGTCGGACACCCAAGGATTTTAAAATAGACACCTTCATCCAGACAGGTAGGAGGGGTGGAGTCCGGCAGCCAGGCACGGGACACGGAGCGGAGAGCTGAGCACCCAGGGCAGTGCGCAGGCCCGCAGCAGGCAGACCCTGGGAGCACAAGCAGCAGTGGCTGGTGGGCCCCGGCCAGGGGGTGGTGACCGGCAGACCCAGCGAGGTGGCCATTGTGAAGCAAGGCACTTGGAGCAACTCAGGGTCCCAGCACTGGGAGATAGAGCTTTGGGTCACTGACTGAAAAGGAAGGTCCCACGGGGTACACAGGCCCATCCACACTGGAATTGGTGCCAGAGGGGCCCGGTTAGCTTGTGGAACGCGGCGGAAGGGTCTGAGGTCCTACAGAGAGCAGAGCAAGCACCATTGTTCCTTCTCGGACCCC
>JAPYXV010000278.1:0-44121 GCA_028533065.1 Trachops cirrhosus
GGAGGGGTGGTGGGGAGGAAATGAAGACAACTATACTTGAACAATAAAAAAATAAACTTAAAAAAAAGAATTAACAGGGTTTACTTCTTTCAGTGGAAACAGGGTCACAAGCCACCAGGTGGCGGTGGTTGTTAAAAGTGGATGCAAGTCAATAATATCCTGTACTCTTTGTTCCTCTTTTCATTTTGACCATATTTGAACTTGCACATTTTCAAAATGTTCATCTAAAACACCCAGCTGGATCTATCTTTTCTATGGAACTGTCATTCTCTCAATTTCCCCTTTTGAAAGGGAATTTTGAATTGTATTTCACCCACTTAATTCTATATTGTTAATATTCAATTAATCTTTACTTCTTATAAAAACACTGCTGATATCATATGAATATTCTCAAATGCTACCAGTGGCACCTTCATTACTGAGCAGGATCCAAGCACCTCAGGCTAATAATCAGAGCTCTAACACCCATGCTGATGCATCTTTACATAACCATAGAGTCATAAGGTGTTGTCCTTTGAAGGTGCTTCATAAAATTTGTTCTTTGATTGATATCTGTATGAAATTATAAATACACAAGCTGTTATAAATGAAAATATAAGGGGTATTTTCCTTCATCAATTCTCATTGCTGCTGGATCTCTCTACAAATAATATGCTAGAAACAAGTAAATCATAAAAGTCTATAGGCCCTGAAGTGAAAAGATTACCCAAGCTTTCAGTATCATCTCAGAATTTAATCACATACCTATGGCATAAGACTATACATTCTCCTGTGACAAGAACCAGCCTTTTTTTCTATTGAATACACTAGTTTAGTTCATTTATACTTAGGAAGCAAACTCACCGACTGATTTAAGATCACATGCTGACAGTAATAGCAATAATGATTTCATCTTGCATGCAAAGAATAATTTAAAGTGTACCCCAACTCATGAGGTGGGGAATTCCCTGAGCACAGGACCTGGATTCAGATGATAAGCAGCCAAATGGAGTGGCAGATGTATCTTGTATCTTTGGTTCATATTTATCATTCTAGAATGTGGCTGTACAGGTAAATCACCCAGGAACTTTGAGGACAAGTATAATGACAAAATACCACAGAGACCAATTGAATCTGAAACCCTAGAAGTGGGGCCCTGGCATCCAGACACTGAGTTCCATCTCTGCTGGGGATTCTAATATATGATGAGGGAAAAATCACTGGCTATGATGGCCTCTAAAATAGTTCCAGCTCTGCTATTTTAAGGATTTTATTACAAAAACCTAGTGCTCTTTCCACAACTTTTTGCACATTTTGCTTCTTAGGAAACCAAGTTTCTTACATTAAAATGAAGGAAAAAACCAGGAATAATCATTCTAATTTTTGCCTTCCAGCCTGCTAAAGTTTCACAAGAGAAAACCTTTCTCCTCATTCTTAAGATAGAAAGAGTGGCTTTATATTTCTCACTACTGCATGCATCCCTGGTGGCTGCCCATGTATCCAGAATTGTCTGACATGAAACACATTCTTCCTACTGTGCAAAGTAAGGAATAAAAAGGAGGGAGGGAGAGCATCTCTCTGGCTTATAATGGGAAAGCAGTACAGCTTTTCTGGAACATAGTTATGGGCACTCCATAACAGTCCATTCCATTTAATAATTTAACCTATATCAAGTGTCAGAAACTGTGAGGAGTATTGGAGAAACATAGATCTGACCATGGCTCAAACACAGTTACTTGTTTCCTTGGTATTACATCCTAATGAGAGACATTTTTATAAATGTTTTGAAGGAAAAGATCTAAGTTATAACAGAGAATATCAGGCTGGAGGGGTCCGGGAAAGGTGTTGGATTATGGGCAGGGACCATCCCTGTGACAAAATGACTTTGATGTATTGTTCAACGAGTTACTGTGATCAGATCTAGAATGAAGCCCCCACTCAATTCCATGTTTTCTGTCAAGTCAAAGGCAATTTTTTTTCTCTGTTCAAAAAAAAAGGAGATTAGGTAACCAGATGGGCATTTGCAGAACTGGTTTGCTATTATACTTTGAAATGTATTGAGAAATACTGAATCCACTACAGAAAGCAAAGCACAACATTTTGCAAAACCAAAGTCTCTTGAGGAAATTTCTCAGTAAGTGCTGGGGGCCATCTTGAACAATGTTTGGTTAATAGGATTAGATATGTGCTTGTCTAGTTAGTCTTATCAAATCATTTGTGGGACAAGGCACAGAATAAAGAAAGATATTTATCTGTAGTTAATCACCTTCTGCCTTGTGAGGAAAACCTGTCTGACATGTTTATCTGTGAATTGGTCAAATTTCTCTCCTTCAATACATGGAAAAAGATCTCAGGCACTATTTCTTGGTTTGGATTTTCAATTTGATGCTGTTTATTGTGAAGGTGGCTTCTGAGATTTAGTCTGAGCTAACAACTTCAGTAGCTGTTCTAGACCAAAGTAAAACAGTACGAGCGAACTCATCAACACAGAATTAGCTGCAATGGCAGCCCTAAACGACAAGCCAAAGTAGAGATTACTAGCTCACTTCCTACTCACACCCTTCGGGCAACCACTGGGAAGGATGTCACTGGGTGTGATATTGTTATTAGGAGCTCTGGACTCACAGCAATTTGGTAGAAACTACGTGGGTTGTAAATTGAACCTACTAGCTCAAATACAAGCTTTTTCAAGTACTAGCCCTGTGACCTTAAGCAATTCACTGTTGGAGGCTACATTGACCTCATCTATAAAATGGAAACAATGATCCTTACCTACATTTGTGAGTTAATGAAGCATCGTATGATCTGGCTTAAGATTATTGTAAATTATAACACACTTTATAAAATACAGCTACCTTTCTGAATAACGCACTTGGCAGTAGAGTGTTAATTCAAGGGTCTGGTGTCAGTAGCTCTCAAGATTTACTCTGTTAGAAAAATCTCAGTGCTTTCAGAAGTCCCAAAGTCCAGGCTCCATGTCATACCAGTTAAATCCAAATTTCTAAGAGTAGGGACCAGATGTCAGTATTCCTAAATGCTTTCCAGATGATTTCAAGGTGCAGTGAAGTTTGAGGACCAGCTGTGGGCTGCAAAAGCAGCAAATGGAGACAGACTGTGGAGAGGGAATTAGATAGGCTGTCAGGACTGGATTCAGGATCTCTGCACCTCACTAGCTTTGTTACTTAGATAAGTCCCAACACTTCTCGCAGATTTGTATTTGTGACTTACAAAACTGAGTTATTTATAATTTCCCATACTAGTCCTCAAATTCTGAGGAAGATCTAGGAGACCATCATTTTGTGGTTTTGGAAACACTCTGTAGACTACAACATATAATTTGAATGTGAAGTAGTATTTATAGAATATCATATAGTAACACGGCAGATTTTCAGAATCTCTAATCCCTCATTTCGTTCAACCAACATTGGGAAATTTGTAAGCTACATGAAGTGTGGTTGGCACACTGTTCCCAACTCCATTTTTGGTCACGTATATTCCCTTCATTCTTCTGGATTTCCAGTGTTTTTGTGATACTCACTAACTGTCCATTGTAACCACCTTGCTCTGCTTTCAACATATTTAGGATGTTGAAAGGAATAAGGTGACTTGGGCAGCCAAGGCTACATTTTGAACCAGGATTTGGAAAACCAAAAATTATACCATTTTTATTAAGGATTTCAAAGACCCAAGTACTGTTCTTCTTTCTGGAAATGGTGTTATTATTAATATAGTCCCTTTTTTTCTTTTTTTCTTTCTTTTTTTAACCTGACTGGAGCCTAAACTTTTATACCACCTTATCGTCTGCTTTCTCTATCTTAGACGATTCCTCTGCTTCTTCTTCTTCCTCTTCTTCTTCTTTGTGCATTTCTGGGAGATTTTTTATTTTTTTAAGTATATTTTATTGATTATGCTATTACAGTCATCCCATTTTTTTCTCCCCTTTATCCTCCTCCATCCTGTACCCTGCTCCCACCAGCATTCTACTCCTTCCTTAGTTCATGTCCATGGGTCATACGTATAAGTTCTTTGGCTTCTCCATTTTCCATACTATTCTTAACCTCCCCCTGTCTGTTTTGTACCTACTATTTATGCTTTTATTCCCTGTACCTTTTCCCCCATTCTTCCCTCTCCCCCACCCTGCTGATAACCCTCACTGTAATCTCCATTTCTGTGATTCTGTTCCTGTTCTAGTTGTTTGCTTAGTTCTTTTTTGTTGTTGTTATTCTTTTTTTTTTAGGTTTGGTTGTTGATAGTTGTGAGTTTGTTGTCCTTTCACTGTTCATTGGATTCTTCTGAAATTGCCTTACTATCTTGATTTGAGTCTTCCATGTCTTTTAATGGTTATTGCCTCTGTTCAACCTTTTCACCCAGAGGCTAATTACTATATTTCTTACTTTGACTGAGGTTCTAGCTTCTATTTCTGGCAACAATTTTTCTGGCTGGTTGGTTTTGGACCCAAACTACCTCTAAACTATGATTAGGAGAGAGATAATATTCATCAGGATTGGCTTGAGACTCTTCTCTAACATACCTGCATTATTTCTGCTCTGATATTGCAGAACCATTAGCAACTCTTATCTTTACTCATTTATCTACTAAAATACTTAATGATCTACTCTTGGATGATAACAATAAATGAATTTTTAAAATAAACTCTTGAATATATCAAAGGTGTGAGTGCCTAAAAGTAAAAAGTCAGATATGATGGGAACCAAAATAAACAACATGAGGGTTTATAAACTTTGTATCTGTTTGGAGATGGCTCCCTACCTGCATGCTCTCTCCCGTCTCTTACATATTTTCTTCTACTCACTTCCTAAATTATTTGTTTCTCCTCAACTCTTCTCTAAATATGAGATAAACTGAAAACACACATGAGCAATATTTACTGTCTTGGAAATAGTATAATAATATCAATGCTATCTAAACAAAAACTGAAATTAAATATACAATATTTAGTTATAACTTTAATGGAAACATCAAAATATTTGTAAAGAAAACTAGAAATATTTACTGACGAGCCTAAACTAAATCTTGAAATAAATGGAGAAACACAGATTCTTAACTCCATTACATAAGACTAAAATTGAAAAAAAATATAAAATTCTACCAAACTTAATTTGTATGTTTAATGTAATTTCAACAAAAATTATAAGTTAAGTTTGAATTGTTATAACTTAAAAAGTCTGAATTTCATCTGAGTGAATAAACAAGTAATGATAGCAAATGCTATTTTTTTTTAAAAAAGAAGAGTAATAAGAGGAACTCATTTTGCTTGATCATAAAAATGTAATGATAAATAACTTAAGAGTGTTAGTGCACTATTCAACCACTAAACCAGACCAGAACAAAGTGAACACCCCATTGACAAATATTTGCCTGTGGAGCATTTAGTATATGGACACTGATAGCATGAATGAACAATAATGCTTGGTTAGACAACGGGATGTCTACCAAAAAAAAATCCCTATGTTATGCCCAAAAAACAAAAAATTTCCAGGTGGATTAGGAGTTAAGGTAAATAATAAAATCCTATAAATACCAGAGGGAAAAAGAATATCAATAATTAACTGAGCTAAAAATAAAAACAAGTTCTAAGCATAAAAGCAATAAAAGAAATCACATCCAGAAGAACTATCAATAAACTTGACATAGAAATGAAAACTTCTGTGTCATATATCAATTTAAAGA
This sequence comes from Trachops cirrhosus, assembly GCA_028533065.1. NCBI lineage: Eukaryota > Metazoa > Chordata > Mammalia > Chiroptera > Phyllostomidae > Trachops > Trachops cirrhosus. Next base: position 5,671 of record JAPYXV010000278.1, read on the forward strand.
CAAAGGACATGTTGGGAAAATATTTGAAACATTCATGATAAATTATAGGAGCCATTAATCTATAATTTGCTTATATAACATGATCAACTGAAAAATATTAAACCAAATTAAAAATAGTCAAAATCACACAGCAATCAATTATTTTTTCATAATGTTTTATTGTTTATGTTGTTACCATTGTCCCAATTTTTCCCTTTTTCTGCCTCTGCCAAATCCACCCTTTCACTTCCATAGTCAATCCCCACACCATTGTCCATGTCCATGGGTCCTTCATATATGTTCTTTGACTAATTCCTTCGCCTTCTTTCAAACAGTTCCCACCTCTCTACTGCTCTCCTACCACTGTCAGTCTGTTCCTTGATTCTATGCCTCTGGTTCTCTTTTGCTCATTAGTTTACTTTGTTCATTAGATTTCTTCTATAAGTGAGATCATACAGTATCTGTCTTCCAGTGACTGGCTTATTTCACTTAGCATAATCATCTTCAGTTCCAGGAAAAGGTAACAGTTGACCAGAGACTCAAATGATGAGAAAGAGGTGGTCATGGAAAGATCTGGAGAAAGGAAGTTCCCAGCATAGGGAACAGAATGTAGGAGGGCCTAAGACAGCAAAGAGCTTAATGAGATACCTAGTGTATTAGAGTTCTCCAGAGAAACAACAAATAGAATAAATGTACACACACGTATACAACAAGAAATTGGTTTATATAATTTGAAGGCTGAGAAGTCCCAAGATGTGCAGTCAACAACTGGAGACACAGGAGAGTCAAATATTAATCTCATCCACAAACACTCTCACAGACATACTCAGAATAATAATATTTGACCAAATATCAGGGCTCCCTGTGGCCCAGTCAGGCTGACACATGGAAGTAAAATTTTATCCTTTGAGTTTGCAATGTGGTGAACAGCAGGGAGAGGGTGTGAGATGAGACTGGAAAAGAATGCTGGGATCAGATCATTCAGGTCTGTGTAAACAATAGCACAGAATAGCATAGAATAGATCATAAATAATATGGAATCTGTACATCTTATTGAAAGGCCCTCAGAGAAGCAGAACTGAAACTGACCAATTGCTCAGAATAAGTAGGATTCATATGGACAAAGAGGTGGGGAAGAGCATAGCTTCACCTAGAACAAGGTCATGATGTGAAACAGGTTTATCTTATGACTGTCTGATACAAAAGGCTTTAGTTCCTTCAGTTATTCTATTCATCTACTAGGTGGTGGGGTTGAACTAACTTTTGCAAAAAACTTTTATTTTAATTAACATTTTAGGGAAGTTCAGGCATACACTCATGTTTAGAATACTAGTTTTTTCTTTATCATACTACCTTATGATATTGGTATGAGGAACTCAGAAACAGTTTCATAAAATTGACACACCATATAAATCATAAGTATCAAAAACTGTTCACACCTAGTACAGGTTATTAAAATTAACCATCAAAAGTTTAACAATGAAAGGCAAATGGAAAATACTGTCCAATCTAACTGGCCATGTGAAGCTAGTGATGAGTGCAACTGTATTGATCATAAGAAAAATAAAATACTTATAGTGAAGAGTAAATAAAAATTTGAAACCTCAACCACACAGCATAAATAAACAAAAAATTCTGCTAGATATCAATGTTTGGTCGATTTAATTTTATTGCAGCAAATGTTCTCTTTTCCCTATGAGCAGATTGCAACATAAATTGGTATTTATGACATCTTATAACTATTCATAGTTCAGTATTAAGGAAACATCTAAAAATGCTTTTCATTTATTTATTTTGAGATCACTAAAGTCGAATAACCTGCAGGAGAAAGACACCAGGCTCTCTGTTGTGCCTTTCTTATGTTTTACTTTTTTGCTTTCTCTTAACATGCTAAATTTCAACTGATTGGGGTGAAAAACTTTGCAAACTTTAAAATCAATTCTTTCTTGTTCAACCCACATAGCATGACTCACATTCAATCATTCCAGCTCTTTCTACCTCCTTTTCTCTTTAACATATGAACTGCTCAACTTGCAGAAATCCAGCTCTGGACCAGTTCAGCTGTAGCTTTCTCTCTTGTCTCTCTCAGTCTGCTATTGGAAGGTGCTCTGAGCTCTATGAATTCAGAATCTTCAACCTCTGTTGGGCTCCTGATGCTATAAATAAGCTAGAACTTTCTTCATCAGCCTTTTGTCACTCTCATTCCTTCACTATTTCCCTCAAGACTCTCGCTCTGCCTTATACACCGTAAACACTTCCAATGCATCTTTGCCTTTGTCACAGAAAACAGTTTCCTCAATTTTTAATTTCCCTCTCTCACTGTGTTCTTAACACTCACCAAATTAACCCTGAAACCCTCTGTCTTTGTTACAATCCACACTTTAGGGTAGAAGGTGATGCAGACCCTGGCTTGTGGGGTCCGCGTCATTATGGATGAAATATGAGACAAATTCACATGGACTACCAAGTCCTGTGGAGGGAAAAGGGACAGCATGACTTTTCTCTCAAGGGAAGCAAAAATCTTGGCCATTACTCCAATGAGCTTTTATTGTCTTACTGGGCACATTACAAGAAGGTCCTCATTAACTATGCAGGGGCTCACTTTAGGTGGTTATCTTTTACAGAAAACAAAGGAGAGGATGCTGGTAATCACATCACAGAAGAGGGATATTTGCAAATGAAAAGGCAAAAGTAGTTGGACCAGTTACACTCATCCTTGGAAGGTTTAGCATGGTTTTTAGGAAGTTGCTTTGCATTAAATGTCCTCAAATCAGGGTGAGGGAGTTTTAGCAAAAAGCAAGACTCATAGTGACGTAGGTACATTGCAGGCCTGATTCCCCATGGGAAAACCTATCCGTGGGTGTGGGTCCTGTGCATCTCCCAGTGGGAGCTGGGTCCACACCACGCAGAGTGGCCTCCCACTGAAGGGGTTTCCTGTCTCATCTAAACTGCTTTACCCACTTCGGCCCTTGTGCCTGTTACCTGCCTGCCTAACTCTTGGCTTAAGCAGACACACTTACCTGTTTATTGCCTTTCTCTCCCTGTTATTTTCAGCCACTTCTCTGAACCTATTTAAATCCTTTATATCTTAAAAAAAAAAGAAAAAGAAAAAACTCTGAACAACAACAACCCAAATCAAAACATATACCTTCCTTCATATTAACCAATAATATCTCTCCTCTTCACAACCATGTTTCTTGGAAAAGACACCCACACTAAATATTTCCACAGCCCCTGTTTCCAACCCTCATGCTTACTCTATTTGCTGTTACCTGGGATTTTCCCTACAATTTAACCAAAATTGTTCTTGCCAGGATCATTAATGCTATCTCATTGACAAGTCCCAAGCCTTACTTGTTTAAATCACTTTGCAGCCATGGATACTGTTGCCCCCTTTTCCTTGCTGGTACTTCTTTCTCCCTGAGTTTGAGATAACAGTGCTCCGTGGCTTTCCTCCTAACCACTCTAGAGATCCACTTCAACACTTTTATAGGCTCCTGTTCTTCCTTTAACTTTAAAATGTTCAAATGTCATGTGTTTCTGCTGCTAGCCCCATCTCTTCATATTTATGGAATCTTTGGATGATTATCTTCTGCCATGTAATTTGTCTGCAGCTTCCAATTATTGTCTACAATGCTGGTTTCCATCTTCAGTTCCAGAAACAACTAAGGTGATCAAATAATTTCATGTCCTGATATGGACTCTTTTGAGAGGAAAAGGGAGCACTATTTGTAACTTCACTGTGATAACAGGTATAGACTGGAATTCCCCTTGGCAAACCAAGGCATATGATCACTCTACTTAAAATCAACTGACATTCTTAAAATTAACACATAGAGATATCTATGACCCAACAATGCTACTTCCAGGTATATATACCTAAGAGAATTGAAAACATATACTTACATAAAAACCTGTACACAAATGGTCATAGCAGCACTTTTCATAGTAGTCAAAAAGTGGAAACAGCCTAAATGTGCATCAGCCAATAAATGGATAAACAAAAATATGTTCTAACCAGGCAGTGGAATATTATTCAGCCATAAAAACTAATGAAATCCTGATATATGCTATAATATAGAGAAACTTTGAAAACACTGTGCTAAGTAAAAGAATCCAGACACAAAGGCTACATTATATGATTCCATTTATATTAACTGTCCACAGTAATGAAATTCATAGAGACAGAAAGTGTATTAGTTGTTGTCTAGGGGCCCTGGGTAAGAAAGAATGGGGAATGACTCCTAATGGGTGTGTGGTTCCCTAGTGGAACAAATAAAATGTTCTGGAATTAGGTAGTTGTAATGCCTACACAATTTTGTGAATATACTAAAATCTACTGAATTGTATGCTTCAAAAGAGTCAATTTTATTGTACATGCACTCTATTTCAATTCAATAGAATAATCCCCTCTAACTGAGTGTCTCATATCCAGTTACCAAATTAAATTCTCATTTCTTTTAAATTCCCATCACCATTTACTCCTTTCTCCTATCCCTGAATTTAATCAAAGAGCTCTTTTAATTCTATCTCTTAATCTCTTATATCTCTTCTTTCCATAGACATTGTCTCATTTTAGACCCATATCTTTCAGTTCTTCAACACATTCATATTCATTAACTCAGCAAAATTTATCAAATGTCTGTTATATGACAGACTGTTCTAGGCACTTGTGATACATAACAGAACAAAATGTACTCAGATCTGCTCTTGAAGAACCTAAATTCTAGTAGGCAGAGCATGATTCAAATATACAGTATAATAAATAAGTACATTATTATGTGGTAAATTGAAAGGTGATAAATGCTACAGACTAAATCAGGGTAAGGGGAAATATGAATGCTGGGGGGGGTAAAGGGTTGCTATTTAAAGTAGGGTGCTCAAGGCAGGCCTTATTAAAAATATTCCCATTTGGGCAAAGACTTAAGTGAGGTGAAGGTGTATGCAGAGAAATACATGGGTATATCTACAGGAAGAAATATTCTTAGAAGAAACAACCAATACAAAAATCTCTAAGAGGAAGTATGTCTGGAGAATGTGAGAACTGACCAAGAAGGAGGCCAGAATGTTTGAAGCAGAGTGAGTTAAGGAGAGAAAGAAGATGAGGCCACAGAGGTGATGGAGAGCACAGATTAGGTAGTACCTTTTAGATACATTAAGTACCTTTGCAGTTACTCAGGGTTTTGAGCAGAGTGGTAAGTTTCAAAGGAATTGTTTTACTGCTGAATACAGATATTTTAAAAGATAAAAATAAAAGCAAAGAGATCTGTTGGGCGATCTCTGAAGTAAACAACAGCTCTGATTAAGCGGTAGGGGTGGGAGGTGGCTGGAAGCAGTAGATTCTAGCTACATCATAATAGAAGAGCTACAGGATATGCTTGTGGATTGGATGTGGACTGTGAAAGAGAGAGAAACCAGGTGGTCTGCAAGCATTTTGGCTTAAGCAGCTGGAATGATGAAGATGCTATCACCTGAGATGGAGAAGGCTTCCAATGGAGCAGATTTTGTGAGGTAAGATCAGGAGTTTAGCTCTGATAATGTTAACTTTGAGGTGTCTATTAGATGGCCTAGGGGAGGTCTTCAGAAGGCAGTTGCATATGTGAGGTCTAAGAGTGGAGGAATGGGATGAGATTTATATAGATGAGTGAAGTGATATGAGTATACAGAGAAAAGATGATAGGATCAAGAGTAGCACCCAGGAAATTGTAACACAGAAAATTGGGGAAAAGAGATGGAATCAGAAAAAGGGACCATCATATACTTTGCCTCCTCACACAACCAAAAGAAGGACAACAAATTTAAAAACAAAAAATAACCAAACTGCCAGAAAATCAAACTGTATGGAAGTCTGACAACCAAGGAGTTAAAGAAGAAACATTCAGGCAGACCAGTAGGAGGGGCAGAAATGGGCAGTCCCGGTGGGCAGGACTAGTGGCAAGATAGTGACTGGCAGACCAGGTGAGGCAGAACCTGGCAGAGTGGGTAGTCCCACATTTGCATGCAGATAAACCAGGAAGAATAATGGGGCAAGGGAGGGGAGTGTTGGACAGACTGCAAAACTCAGGGTTCCAGTGCAGAGAAATAAAGCCTCAAAACTTCTTACTGAAAAAACCTTCAGCAGTTGAGGTGGCAAGAGAAACTCCCAGTCTCACAGGAGAGTTCATTGGAGAGACCCACAGGGTCCTAGAATGTATATAAACCCACACACCTGGGAAGCAGAACCAGAAGGGCCCAATTTGCTTGTGGTTACTGGAGAAAGTGACTAAAGCTGGTGGAGAGCTGAGCAAGTGACACTGTTCCCTCTCAGACCCCTCCCCCACATACAGGGCCATGATGCAGTGATATGGTTTGCTCCGCCCCGGTGAATACCTAAGACTCTGCCCCTTACTAGTGTAAGGTGTGCTGAGACAAAAAAAAAAAAAAAATGGTCCGAATGAAAGAACAAATCAAAGCTCCAGAAAAAATTACAACTAAGCAATGAAGAGATAGCCAACCTATCAGGTGCACAGTTCAAAACACTGGTAATCAGGATGCTCATAGAACTGGTTGAATATGGTCACAAAATAGAGGAAAAAGTGAAGGCTATGAAAAGTGAAATAAAGAAAAATGTACAAGGAACCAACAGTGAAGGGAAGGAAATCAGGATTCAAATCAACAGTTTGAGACAGAAGGAAAAAATAAACATTCAAGCAGAACAGAATAAAGAAACAAGAATTCCAGAAAATGAGGAGAGGTTTAGGAACCACTGGGACAACTTTAAACATTCCAACATATGAATCATAGGGGTGCCAGAAGGAGAAGAGGAAGAGGAAGAAATTGAAAACTGTTTTGAAAAAATAATGGGGAAAATCTGGCAAAGGAAATAGACTTTGAGGAAGTCCAGGAAGCTCAGAGAGTCCCAAACAAGTTAGACCCAAGGAAGCACACACTTAGGAACATCATAATTACATTACCCAAGATGAAAGAGGAGAGAATCTTAAAAGCAGCAAGGGAAAAGGAGACAGTTACCTACAAAGGAGTTCCCATAAGACTACTAGCTGATTTCTTAAAAGAAACATAAATGATAGGTGCAAAATAGACAGGGAGAGGTTAAGAATAGTATGGGAAATGGAGAAGCAAAAGAACTTATATGTATGACCCATGGACATGAACTAAGATGGGAGAATGATGGTGGGAGGATAGGTACAGGGCAGAGGGCAATAAAGTGGAGGAAAAAATGGGACAACTGTAATAGCATAATCAATAGAATATATCTTAAGAAAGAAAAAGAGACCAAAAAGCAGTGATCAGTAAGGTAGGGAGAACCCACCCCCTCAAATGTGTGCCCGGGAAGCAAGGTCAAGAGAGGGTATCTAAGAAGAGAATTTGTGCAATTGTATCATTCCTGATGTCACTTAAAATGAGGACAGACTGAGAACTGACCACCAGATTTATTTAGTGAAATAACTTCTGTGGTGTGCTGGGGCTTAAAACCCAATTGTACTAGGTTGTACTAGAAAGGAATTGGGAGGGGAGGAATTAAGTCAGTGAGTACGGATAACTCTCTGAGATTTGATGTGAATGAGAGCAGAGAAACATGGCAGTAGTTGGTGGGAAAAGCGGGTCAAAAGAAGGATTTTAAGATGGGAAGAGTAATAGCATATTGTATAGTGGTGGGAATGATTGATGTGTGAAGAAAATGTCTTAGGAGAGAAAGAAAAGAATTACTGTGAATAGGAGAGAGGGGAATAGGATCTAGGAATGAGAGGGACTTGGCCTTAGACCTGGAGTACAGGGAGTTCAAGCTGTCAGGTAAAGCATGTCAGAATGTGCAGACACTGAAAGTGAGTATATGTAGTATTGATAGCCTGTGGAGGTTCTCTTCTGGCTGCTTCCGTTTGCTCAGGGAAGTGGGAAGCAAGGTCAACAACTGAGTGTGAGGTTCTGGGAGGAAATAGTGGTTTGAGGGAAGGAAAGTGATGGAACAGTATCTAGGGGACTGGAGCAGTGAATGAACAGAGAGTATGATTGCTGGGGAGCATGAGGGCTCCTTTTGAGGTTCCTGGTTGTGAATATAAAATAAGATCTGTCAGTGAAACATTGTGTCTCTCACCAGCTTGCTGGCTCCATGTTTGCTTTGTTTACAGAACCACAACATCTAAGACAGAACCTGGCACACGCCAGGCACTCATTCCACCTGGCCTCTGGTCCTGCCTCCCTCTAATTCATTCTCCACACATCTGTCAGAGGGATCACTTTAAAAACAATGTGGTTCATCTGCTTAATATTTTTAATCCTTACCTGAAGATATATTTATTGATTTTAAAGAAAAAGGGAGAGGAAAAAGGAGAGAGAGAGAAACACCTGTTGGTTGCCTCCCACACCAAACCTGACAGAGGATCAAACTGCAACCTACATATGTGCCCTGACTGGGGATCAAAACTGCAACATTTTGGTGTATGGAGTGATGCTCCAACCAGCTGAGCCACCCATCCAGAGCAGGTCCAAACTTTTTACCACAGTGTAGAAGCACTTTATAATCTTGTCTCTAGTTAGATATCAACCTCACCTATATGTTTACCCTCATGCCCACATTGCTGGGCCAGACAAAGCAGCTTACAATTTCCACACTCTCTTTTGGACTGTAGCCTTCATCTGAGTAACTCCCACCAATGTGTCAGAGACTCAGCTGAGAAATCACCTCCTGCAAGGAGCATTTGCTGACATCTGTTCTCTTAATACTTCCTCCTCCCAGTCTGCCTTAAATACCCCTTTGCTGACCTCTCCTATAGCATTTCCCATGTCATATTATAATTGTTTTTTTTCTCTTTGTTGTTCAAAGTATTATATTTAAATTCTAGGACAGCAGTATGGTATTTATCTGTATCCTGTGTGGTACTATGGTATCTGGCATATAATAGTTTCTCAAAAATGTCTGTGGGATGCAGAATGGAAAAATTGGAGTCAATAATGGTTGTGTATTGTCTATCCAGGCAGGGACCATAGAGTATTAATGTATAATATGTAGCAGGAAGCATCAAGGAAGCCATACTTCATCTTTCTGGATTATTTGCTTAATTCTTTGACCCTTTCCTACTCCTAAATGTACTTTATAGTATATCTTTGATTTTTACAAATAAAACAATTATAATTTATTTAAGATTTGGTTTACAGATATACTGTCAGTAGCACATACCGTTTGAAGAGTTTTTCAGACCCTGGAATATGGTGGCACTGATCCTGGCTCGCTCTAGGGGAGGAGACACACTCTCTGGAGTCTATTAGATCAGGCTGGATCTTCACCTCTTGTTTATCTCTCTGAATTTCAGTTCCCTCATTTACAATGATCTTATCTAAGGAAATATGTTGCAGTCCACCGGCCTGCGGTGACCGCAAACATTGTAGATTGCTTGCAAGTGGCGAGAGAAACATACACACAGACTACCCAGTCCTGTGGAGGAATAGGGACGGCATGGCTACCCTCTCAAGGGGAGGGTGCCTCCGAGTGGCCTGGCCACTCTGTCAAAGGAGAGCACCCCGAGCCGCCGCCTCAATAGGCTTTTTATTAGGTAGTATTGGGTAGGTGAATAGATACAGAATGTGGATTCATTGTCTAGCAGAAAAGATCAAAACAGGTAGATAATTTACATAGGGTTCAAAAGCCTCACACTGGGTTTTGGGCTAGTATCACCTAACAGATACATGATTGATCTAGTTTCCTGCCAGAGCCTACACATCCAAGAGCATCTTAGCAAGCAGGTCTCACAGGATTTTACATATCTTATGCCTCAGGTCCTATTTACCCCAGGTGTCCGCTGACTCTAGTCTGAGCCTCACTGCCCCTGCTATTTCCGCAGGCCCTGAGTCGGGTGGAGGAGACAAAGGCAGCCAGGAGACTTTGATTTCTCACATCCAGAACTAGGACTCAGGCTATTTGCAAAGCCTAGGGGGCAGGGGTGATATCGATCACTCCCTCACTTCCACAGCCCCTTGAGTCTCTTCCCTGATGGCTTATTCCCACATGATCGTGCCTGTCTTAGGTCCATTCTTTCCAGAGAATGGTTGCCCGCCATTGACTATCCGACCAAGCTGAAGGGAATAGCAGAGCAGGCAGTGCCCATGTTCAGGGAAATAAGTTTTGTCTCCTTAGGCCTCCCAGTTCTGGGAGATTTGTCACTCAGCTTTAGCCACGGCGGGGTTACGGCTCCTGAAACCAGGCAGGGCAGACACCACAGAAATACTATAAGGATAATATTTTGTAAATAGACAATAAATTCTGGTTAGCTATTATAATTGTGATGTAGGACTTATTGTTTAGGAAGCTGCAATAGAACTAAAGAAAAACAATTGCTCCACTTGACAAACAACATCTTCACCTATGCTCCGAAGCCTGTTTCCTTTGCTCTCTTTAGCTCTTACTTTAAATGTCCTCACCTTCTCTGGTTTCTTTATCTAAATTATCTTTCACAATGCCTGTTTCCACTCCCACACTCCAGCTCCTCCTTTCTTATCACAACTCTCCAGTTCCATCCTGATATCAATCACCATTTGTAATTCTGGAGTACAAGTATCATAGTTGTCTTCTTCTGAGTATTAGTTCCAGTGTCTCACCCAGAATTCAGAACATAGTTATTAAGCTATCAATAATACCTGCTGAATAGATAAATTGTACTGTATATATTTTTTTATATTTTTCCATGACCATTTATCCCACTTACACTCGCTTCTATCTTCAACCTCCCCGCCAAATCACCACATTGTTGTCTGTGTCCATGAATCCTTTTTATTTTTTGCTTGATCTTTCCACCCCTAAACCCTACCCCCAGAGCTGTCAGCCCGCTCTTAACCTATGAGTCTGTCTTTGTTTTGCTTGTTAGTTCAGTATGTTCATTAGATTCCACATATGAGTAAAGTCATATAGTATTTGTCTTTCTCTGAGTGACTTAGTACACTTAGTCTAATGTTTTCCAGGTCCATCCATACTATCACAAAGGATAAAATTTTCTTTTTCTTCTTTCTTTCTCTTTCTTTCTTTCTTTCTTTCTTTCTTTCTTTCTTTCTTTCTTTCTTTCTTTGCAGCTGAGTAGTATTCCATTGTGTAAATGTACTATAGAATCACATTGAGCATCTTTTCTGACCATAATACTATGAAACTAGAAATCAATCATGAGGGGAAAACTGAAGAATACACAAAGACACGGAAGGTAAATAACATATTGTTAAATAATGAATGGGTCAACAAAAAGATCAAGGAAGAAATCAAAGATACCTTGAAACAAATGAAAATTAGAAAACAAGAACTCAAAATCTGTGGAACACAGGATAAGCAAACCTAAGAGTGAAAATTCATAGTATTATAGGCCTATCTCAAAAAAAAAAGAAAAGCCCCCCCAAAAACTATCTAACTTTACACTTAAAGGAACTTGAAAAAAACAAAAAACAAAACCCAAAGTGAGCAGAAGAAAGAAAATAAAGATAAGAGCAGAAATAAACAAAATAGAGTTTTAAAATTAATAAATCCAAGAGCTTATTCTTTAAAAAGATAAAAAAGATTGACAAATCCTTAACCAGATTTATTGAGAGAGGACCCAAATAAGTAAAATCAGAAATAAAACAGGAGAAATAACAATTGACACCAAAGAAATATAAAGGACTGTAAGAAAATATTATGAACAACTGTATGCCAACAAATTGGACAAACTGAAAGAAATGGATAAATTCCTAACAGTGATAACAGTGATATATCTGGAAACTGTGCCTCTGCCCTCCTAACCTGAGGAGAGCATGTTTGTCATCATTTGTCATGCCTGAGATGAAAATCACAACTCAGCTCCCCATATTTTTCCAGGAGCTGAGGGAGCATGACTGAATGCATTAAAACACCAATCATGCCCAGCGGGTGGAGATGTTGAGACTGACATCCTTAAAATCTAGTGAGAATACAAGTTGATATAAATTATGGGCTAAACTGTGCTTAACAGAGGAGTGCTAAAATTATTTAACTTTAGAACAGAGTGCCAGACGAGAGGGAAGCTCATGCAGGCTAAAAGCTTCCTACAGGGGCTGGACTTTAAGGAAAGTATACAAGTGTGAGAAATAGGAGAGGCATGGCTTGGAAACAGGGTCTGGCCAAAGAGCAGTGCACTGGGCTGGTGGTAGGCTTGCCATTCACATAAGGAAGTACAGCAATGCTACGAGCTGTGCATGGGCCCAATGTCTGGCATTGTGTGTTGGATGGCCCACCCACAAAAGCTGTGGCTTCCTAGATGCTTTCTGCTGCCTTCTACTTTCTCCAGAACAAAACAAAACTAATGCCACCACAAATACTGCAAAAAAATTTCTCTACCAACAGGATTGGCGGCAGGTGGAGAATCCAGGCTCCTGCCAAAGGAACCTGTAAGGACAAGTGTTTATAAGAATACATCTGGCTAAACAGTTGTTATTTCCCATAAAGAGCAAAAGATTGAGAACAAATGACAGCAGGGCACACAGCATGCCTCTCTGTATGTGTGTGTATGCCTGTATGCATATGTTCACATGTGGTGGATGTACATGTATGTGCATATAAATAATGTATATCCGTATTTTGTTAATATGTGGTGTGTTGTAGTATATCTATGTGTGCATATGCATGCAGTATGTATACTTGTGGTATGTATACTTGTATATAAGTGTGTGGGTGTGGGGGGACCCATGTTTCCCTCCCTCCCCTAGAACCTGCTTGAACTTCCTCATTCTTGCCTCTCTAAGAGACAGAAGGAGGTTTGGGGCACTGTCCTGTTTCCTTTTCTGCCTTTGGGGCACCAAATGTCCCTGTTGTACCCACTGACCACTTATGGGGACCCTACCGTTGGTTGGTTTTCTCTCCAGAGGCTAGAGGGGGCCTGTGTTCCCCCAGAAAGGCAGGAAGGCAGAGGAAGTGACTTTGACGGATTGCATTGCACTGGAGTCCCTGTGCTGGCAGAAGAGAGAGGCTGCCACTCTGGAGCATGAACCTCTATCCAGGGTTTTTCTGATGAGATAATTTTTCTCATTAACCTTGATAACACTCAGCTGATATATGGATCTGTTTGCAATAATGGAACTTTTTTCCCCTTCCTATCTTCTTTCTACACTTTCCAGGTAGGAGAACTTGTAGCGTCGTAGTAACCTATAGCTACCCAGCTGCTGAGTAGTCAGTTTGCCAACTTCTAGAGCCCTGGACCAAACTGGAGGGAGCAACTCAACAATCTCTCTCTTCAGTACACTGGATTTTCTTAGGCACAAAGCTCTTAACAATTACAGACCAAGTATTGGAGGGAGTGGGAGATTTAAAGATTTAAGAAACCCATGAGGGTGCAGGTGGTGCTTATCTGCTCCCACTCCCATCTCACCACAATTAACTTGCAGCAAAACTCAGCTAGTTGCTTTGGGTCTTCATAATCTCTACTTATTTCAGAGAGGCTAGCCTCTGTCCCAGTTGTTCCAGAGCTGGCAAAGTAGTAGTATATAGAACATTCAGAATCATTCTTGGGGTGTCTTCCCCAGAACACTTTCTCTCCTCCCCAGTTAAAATGAATTTGTGTATTGTGTACATACTTCTTTTACAGCATTTATTACTATCAGTTGTATGCTTTATTCCAGTCTTTTTCCTTGGTAGGCTGTGGGTACTTTGAGAAAGTAGACTGTCTTTTTCATCTTTGTTTCCTCAACTATTAATACAGTGTCTGCCCCAAAATAAGCACTTGATAAATGTTTTGTAACTTTCGATATATATTAATAAGACAAAAATTAGAAAGTACATTGAATGCTTCATGGAATTCAATTTTAAGGAAAAGTTAGCAAAGGTACATTTTATATCTTTGGGGCCTAAGTCTTGGCCCTCATACATGCTTATCTAGACACTGAGTATCTTCCCAGAGTTTCTCATAAGGGAAAGAGGCCAGGGCAAGTTGATATATTGAGGCACTTAGTCCATTATCATGAGTAATTACAAGGATAAGGCCCCTCTACAATCACCACACTGTTGTGCATGTCCATGAGTCCTTTTTCCTTTTTCCTCAATCCCTCTACCCCCCAAAGCCCCAGAAATATCTACGTGGCCTGCATCTATCAGTCTGTTCTTATTTTGCTTGTTAGTTCAGTTTGTTTATTAAATTCCACATAAGAGTGAAATCATATGGTATTTGCCTCTCTCTAACTGGCTTATTTCACTTAGCACAGTGTTCTCCAGGTCCATCCATGCTGTTGCAAAGGGATTTACAAGGTCTGTACAGATAGTATCCAGCCATGTAATGTGAAAATAGAGGCATTTATTGAAGAAGATACAGGAAATATTGTGCATAAGGAAGATGCCTCAGTCCCCTTCTAATTAGGCACCTTGGGACCTCACACAGTTCTCCCTGCACTTCTTCCCCTGTTCACACACAGCAAAATCCTTTGCTGGTATCACCATCAGTTGCCCCATTGTATTTTCCTCCATCTCATTCAGTGATTTTGAATGTGGCAGCCACACAGTACACATGCTCACTCAAAGGCATATACTGCCCCCACTGACTAATACAGTGAAATTATTATTTTCCATGCATGCACATTCCAGTCCACCCTCCTTGGCTGCCAGTTTACATTGATGTTGTGCAATCCATTCTCATTATATTAACAATGGTTGGACTTTTTTTTGACAGACCACATATACAAGAATTATTTTTTAAATAATTCAAAATATACCACAAGAAGTACGATCCAGATATGGGACATAAGTGAAATTATGAGCTCCACCTAAAACATAGAAACAAACACAGGGAGACTGCCAAAATAAGGAGACAAAGAAACATGACCCTAATGAAAGTACAGATCGAAACTCAAGAAAAAGAACTAAACAAAATGTAGATAAACTATGTATCAGATGCAGTTTAAAACACTGGTTATAAGGATGCTCAAGGAACTTAGTGAGGACCTCAACAGCATAAAGATCTAGAAAGAAACAAGGGATACACTAGTTGAAATATAGTACAATTTACACAGAAACAACAGCAGAGTGGATGAAGCCAAGAATCAAATCAAGGATTTGGAATATAAGGAAGCAAAAAACAACTAATCAGAACAATAGGAAGAAAAAAGAATCCCCCAAAAAACCCAAGGATAGTGTAAGCAGCCTCTGGGCCAACTTCAAGTGTTCCAACATTCTCATCATTGGGCTGCCAAAAGGAGAGAGAAAGAGTGAGATATTAGAAATCTACTTGAAAATATCATGAAAGAAAACTCCCCTAATTTGGTGAAGGAAATAAATATGCAAGTCCAGGAAACACAGAGAGTTCCAAAAAAGATGGATGCAAAGAGGCCTACTCCAAGACACATCATAATTAAAGCACCAAAGGTTAAAGATAAAGAGTGGCTCTTAAAAGCAGCAAGAGGAAAACAGTTAGTTACCTACAGGGGAGTTCCCATAAGACTGTCAGCTGATTTCTCAAAGGAAACTTTTCAGGCTAGAGGGGATTAGAAAGAAATATTCAAAGTCATTAAAAGCACCCCAATGTTCATAGCAGCACAATTTACAATAGCTAAGTGCTGGAAGCAACCTAGGTGCCCATCAGTAAATGAATGGATCAAAAAACTATGGTACATTTACACAATGGAATTCTATGCAGCCGAAAGAAAGAAGGAGTTCCTACCCTTTGCCACAGCATGGATGGAACTGGAAAGCAAAATAAGGCAGGCAGTGAAAGATAAACACCATATGATCTCACCTTTATCAGGAACCTAAACAACAAAACAAACAAATAAGCAAAATATAACCAAAGACACTGAAATAGAGAACAAGTTGATAGTGACCAAAGGGGAGAGGGGAGGGAATTTCAGGGGAACAGGGGAAGGTTTTACAGGAACAAATATAGAGGACACATGGACAATAACAAGGGGGGATGGAAATGGGAGGGAGGTGGGGAGCGCTGGGGTGGTGAGCTGGGATGGGAGTAAAAAATAGAAAATTGTACCTTAATGACAATTAAAATAAAATTAAAACAAAGCAAAACAAAACAAAACACAAATCATCAAGAGATCTTCATATAACATTTAACTTCCCAAAAGAAAATGACATTTTTCCAAATTGACTGTAAGCTTATAAGCAAAGGCTATTGAATGGCTTGTGCCTGATTGAGAGGAAAAAGGAGAGAAGGTATGTGTGGCAGGGAGGGGTTGGGGATCAGTTCAGGGACTAGGAGTCGAGAAAAGCTTCTATCTCAGCATCATATTCATGAGGGATATAGATTTTAAAATTTTGGTATAATTGATAACTTTACTTATGTGTAAACTCGTGGAGATAAACATGAATGGTAGTCATTTTTAAATTATATTTTATTGATTATGCTATTACAGTTGTCTCAATTTTTCTCTCTCTGCCCACAACTTCCCACTTCCTCAGGCAATCCCCCCACCATTGTTCATGCCCATGGGTCTTGCATATAAATTCTTTGGTTACTCTATTTGCTATGAATCCCCATGGCTATTCTGTAACTACCTATTTGTACTTCTTCATCCCCTCACTCTTCAACCATTCCCCCACACACCCATCCTATTTAAAACCCTCTGCATATGAATGATTCTGTCTCTGTTCTTCTTGTTTGCTCAGTTTGTTTTTTTTAGATTCAATTGATGATTAATATGTATTTATTGCCATTTTATTGTTAATAGCTTTGATATTCTTTTTCTTAAACAAGTCTCTTTAACATTTCATATAGTAATGGTTTGGTGATGGTGAACTCCTTTAGTTTTTTCTTGTCTGGGAAGATCTGCCCTTTGATTCTAAATGACATCTTTGCTGAGTAGAGCAATCTCGGCTGTAGGTCCCTGTTTTGTTTTTTCTTTAATTTTTTTATTTTAGTTTATTCAGTACAGTTTCTATCCTTTATTCCCATTCCAGCACGCCCACCCATTCCTCCCCTCCTCCCTCCCCTTTCCAAACCCCCTAGTTTTGTCCATGTGTCCTCTATATTTGTTCCTGTAAACCCTTCCCCTGTTCCCCTGAAATTCCCTCCCCTCTCCCCTTTGGTCACTATCAACTTGTTCTCTATTTCAGTGTCTTTGGTTATATTTTGCTTATTTGTTTGTTTTGTTGTTTAGGTTCCTGATAAAGGTGAGATCATATGGTGTTTATCTTTCACTGCCTGCCTTATTTTGCTTTCCAGTTCCATCCATGCTGTGGCAAAGGGTAGGAACTCCTTCTTTCTTTCGGCTGCATAGAATTCCATTGTGTAAATGTACCATAGTTTTTTGATCCATTCATTTACTGATGGGCACCTAGGTTGCTTCCAGCACTTAGCTATTGTAAATTGTGCTGCTATGAACATTGGGGTGCTTTTAATGACTTTGAATATTTCTTTCTAATCCCCTCTAGCCTGAAAAGTTTCCTTTGAGAAATCAGCTGACAGTCTTATGGGAACTCCCCTGTAGGTAACTAACTGTTTTCCTCTTGCTGCTTTTAAGAGCCACTCTTTATCTTTAACCTTTGGTGCTTTAATTATGATGTGTCTTGGAGTAGGCCTCTTTGCATCCATCTTTTTTGGAACTCTCTGTGTTTCCTGGACTTGCATATTTATTTCCTTCACCAAATTAGGGGAGTTTTCTTTCATGATATTTTCAAGTAGATTTCTAATATCTCACTCTTTCTCTCTCCTTTTGGCAGCCCAATGATGAGAATGTTGGAACACTTGAAGTTGGCCCAGAGGCTGCTTACACTATCCTTGGGTTTTTTGGGGGATTCTTTTTTCTTCCTATTGTTCTGATTAGTTGTTTTTTGCTTCCTTATATTCCAAATCCTTGATTTGATTCTTGGCTTCATCCACTCTGCTGTTGTTTCTGTGTAAATTGTACTATATTTCAACTAGTGTATCCCTTGTTTCTTTCTAGATCTTTATGCTGTTGAGGTCCTCACTAAGTTCCTTGAGCATCCTTATAACCAGTGTTTTAAACTGCATCTGATACATAGTTTATCTACATTTTGTTTAGTTCTTTTTCTTGAGTTTCGATCTGTACTTTCATTAGGGTCATGTTTCTTTGTCTCCTTATTTTGGCAGTCTCCCTGTGTTTGTTTCTATGTTTTAGGTGGAGCTCATAATTTCACTTATGTCCCATATCTGGATCGTACTTCTTGTGGTATATTTTGAATTATTTAAAAAATAATTCTTGTATATGTGGTCTGTCAAAAAAAAGTCCAACCATTGTTAATATAATGAGAATGGATTGCACAACATCAATGTAAACTGGCAGCCAAGGAGGGTGGACTGGAATGTGCATGCATGGAAAATAATAATTTCACTGTATTAGTCAGTGGGGGCAGTATATGCCTTTGAGTGAGCATGTGTACTGTGTGGCTGCCACATTCAAAATCACTGAATGAGATGGAGGAAAATACAATGGGGCAACTGATGGTGATACCAGCAAAGGATTTTGCTGTGTGTGAACAGGGGAAGAAGTGCAGGGAGAACTGTGTGAGGTCCCAAGGTGCCTAATTAGAAGGGGACTGAGGCATCTTCCTTATGCACAATATTTCCTGTATCTTCTTCAATAAATGCCTCTATTTTCACATTACATGGCTGGATACTATCTGTACAGACCTTGTAAATCCCTTTGCAACAGCATGGATGGACCTGGAGAACACTGTGCTAAGTGAAATAAGCCAGTTAGAGAGAGGCAAATACCATATGATTTCACTCTTATGTGGAATTTAATAAACAAACTGAACTAACAAGCAAAATAAGAACAGACTGATAGATGCAGGCCACGTAGATATTTCTGGGGCTTTGGGGGGTAGAGGGATTGAGGAAAAAGGAAAAAGGACTCATGGACATGCACAACAGTGTGGTGATTGTAGAGGGGCCTTATCCTTGTAATTACTCATGATAATGGACTAAGTGCCTCAATATATCAACTTGCCCTGGCCTCTTTCCCTTATGAGAAACTCTGGGAAGATACTCAGTGTCTAGATAAGCATGTATGAGGGCCAAGACTTAGGCCCCAAAGATATAAAATGTACCTTTGCTAACTTTTCCTTAAAATTGAATTCCATGAAGCATTCAATGTACTTTCTAATTTTTGTCTTATTAATATATATCGAAAGTTACAAAACATTTATCAAGTGCTTATTTTGGGGCAGACACTGTATTAATAGTTGAGGAAACAAAGATGAAAAAGACAGTCTACTTTCTCAAAGTACCCACAGCCTACCAAGGAAAAAGACTGGAATAAAGCATACAACTGATAGTAATAAATGCTGTAAAAGAAGTATGTACACAATACACAAATTCATTTTAACTGGGGAGGAGAGAAAGTGTTCTGGGGAAGACACCCCAAGAATGATTCTGAATGTTCTATATACTACTACTTTGCCAGCTCTGGAACAACTGGGACAGAGGCTAGCCTCTCTGAAATAAGTAGAGATTATGAAGACCCAAAGCAACTAGCTGAGTTTTGCTGCAAGTTAATTGTGGTGAGATGGGAGTGGGAGCAGATAAGCACCACCTGCACCCTCATGGGTTTCTTAAATCTTTAAATCTCCCACTCCCTCCAATACTTGGTCTGTAATTGTTAAGAGCTTTGTGCCTAAGAAAATCCAGTGTACTGAAGAGAGAGATTGTTGAGTTGCTCCCTCCAGTTTGGTCCAGGGCTCTAGAAGTTGGCAAACTGACTACTCAGCAGCTGGGTAGCTATAGGTTACTACGACGCTACAAGTTCTCCTACCTGGAAAGTGTAGAAAGAAGATAGGAAGGGGAAAAAAGTTCCATTATTGCAAACAGATCCATATATCAGCTGAGTGTTATCAAGGTTAATGAGAAAAATTATCTCATCAGAAAAACCCTGGATAGAGGTTCATGCTCCAGAGTGGCAGCCTCTCTCTTCTGCCAGCACAGGGACTCCAGTGCAATGCAATCCGTAAAGTCACTTCCTCTGCCTTCCTGCCTTTCTGGGGGAACACAGGCCCCCTCTAGCCTCTGGAGAGAAAACCAACCAACGGTAGGGTCCCCATAAGTGGTCAGTGGGTACAACAGGGACATTTGGTGCCCCAAAGGCAGAAAAGGAAACAGGACAGTGCCCCAAACCTCCTTCTGTCTCTTAGAGAGGCAAGAATGAGGAAGTTCAAGCAGGTTCTAGGGGAGGGAGGGAAACATGGGTCCCCCCACACCCACACACTTATATACAAGTATACATACCACAAGTATACATACTGCATGCATATGCACACATAGATATACTACAACACACCACATATTAACAAAATACGGATATACATTATTTATATGCACATACATGTACATCCACCACATGTGAACATATGCATACAGGCATACACACACATACAGAGAGGCATGCTGTGTGCCCTGCTGTCATTTGTTCTCAATCTTTTGCTCTTTATGGGAAATAACAACTGTTTAGCCAGATGTATTCTTATAAACACTTGTCCTTACAGGTTCCTTTGGCAGGAGCCTGGATTCTCCACCTGCCGCCAATCCTGTTGGTAGAGAAATTTTTTTGCAGTATTTGTGGTGGCATTAGTTTTGTTTTGTTCTGGAGAAAGTAGAAGGCAGCAGAAAGCATCTAGGAAGCCACAGCTTTTGTGGGTGGGCCATCCAACACACAATGCCAGACATTGGGCCCATGCACAGCTCGTAGCATTGCTGTACTTCCTTATGTGAATGGCAAGCCTACCACCAGCCCAGTGCACTGCTCTTTGGCCAGACCCTGTTTCCAAGCCATGCCTCTCCTATTTCTCACACTTGTATACTTTCCTTAAAGTCCAGCCCCTGTAGGAAGCTTTTAGCCTGCATGAGCTTCCCTCTCGTCTGGCACTCTGTTCTAAAGTTAAATAATTTTAGCACTCCTCTGTTAAGCACAGTTTAGCCCATAATTTATATCAACTTGTATTCTCACTAGATTTTAAGGATGTCAGTCTCAACATCTCCACCCGCTGGGCATGATTGGTGTTTTAATGCATTCAGTCATGCTCCCTCAGCTCCTGGAAAAATATGGGGAGCTGAGTTGTGATTTTCATCTCAGGCATGACAAATGATGACAAACATGCTCTCCTCAGGTTAGGAGGGCAGAGGCACAGTTTCCAGATATATCACTGTTATCACTGTTAGGAATTTATCCATTTCTTTCAGTTTGTCCAATTTGTTGGCATACAGTTGTTCATAATATTTTCTTACAGTCCTTTATATTTCTTTGGTGTCAATTGTTATTTCTCCTGTTTTATTTCTGATTTTACTTATTTGGGTCCTCTCTCAATAAATCTGGTTAAGGATTTGTCAATCTTTTTTATCTTTTTAAAGAATAAGCTCTTGGATTTATTAATTTTAAAACTCTATTTTGTTTATTTCTGCTCTTATCTTTATTTTCTTTCTTCTGCTCACTTTGGGTTTTGTTTTTTGTTTTTTTCAAGTTCCTTTAAGTGTAAAGTTAGATAGTTTTTGGGGGGGCTTTTCTTTTTTTTTTGAGATAGGCCTATAATACTATGAATTTTCACTCTTAGGTTTGCTTATCCTGTGTTCCACAGATTTTGAGTTCTTGTTTTCTAATTTTCATTTGTTTCAAGGTATCTTTGATTTCTTCCTTGATCTTTTTGTTGACCCATTCATTATTTAACAATATGTTATTTACCTTCCGTGTCTTTGTGTATTTTTCAGTTTTCCCCTCATGATTGATTTCTAGTTTCATAGTATTATGGTCAGAAAAGATGCTCAATGTGATTCTATAGTACATTTACACAATGGAATACTACTCAGCTGCAAAGAAAGAAAGAAAGAAAGAAAGAAGAACAAAAGAAAGAAAGAAAGAAAGAAAGAAAGAAAGAAAGAAAGAAAGAAAGAAAGAGAAAGAAAGAAGAAAAAGAAAATTTTATCCTTTGTGATAGTATGGATGGACCTGGAAAACATTAGACTAAGTGTACTAAGTCACTCAGAGAAAGACAAATACTATATGACTTTACTCATATGTGGAATCTAATGAACATACTGAACTAACAAGCAAAACAAAGACAGACTCATAGGTTAAGAGCGGGCTGACAGCTCTGGGGGTAGGGTTTAGGGGTGGAAAGATCAAGCAAAAAATAAAAAGGATTCATGGACACAGACAACAATGTGGTGATTTGGCGGGGAGGTTGAAGATAGAAGCGAGTGTAAGTGGGATAAATGGTCATGGAAAAATATAAAAAAATATATACAGTACAATTTATCTATTCAGCAGGTATTATTGATAGCTTAATAACTATGTTCTGAATTCTGGGTGAGACACTGGAACTAATACTCAGAAGAAGACAACTATGATACTTGTACTCCAGAATTACAAATGGTGATTGATATCAGGATGGAACTGGAGAGTTGTGATAAGAAAGGAGGAGCTGGAGTGTGGGAGTGGAAACAGGCATTGTGAAAGATAATTTAGATAAAGAAACCAGAGAAGGTGAGGACATTTAAAGTAAGAGCTAAAGAGAGCAAAGGAAACAGGCTTCGGAGCATAGGTGAAGATGTTGTTTGTCAAGTGGAGCAATTGTTTTTCTTTAGTTCTATTGCAGCTTCCTAAACAATAAGTCCTACATCACAATTATAATAGCTAACCAGAATTTATTGTCTATTTACAAAATATTATCCTTATAGTATTTCTGTGGTGTCTGCCCTGCCTGGTTTCAGGAGCCGTAACCCCGCCGTGGCTAAAGCTGAGTGACAAATCTCCCAGAACTGGGAGGCCTAAGGAGACAAAACTTATTTCCCTGAACATGGGCACTGCCTGCTCTGCTATTCCCTTCAGCTTGGTCGGATAGTCAATGGCGGGCAACCATTCTCTGGAAAGAATGGACCTAAGACAGGCACGATCATGTGGGAATAAGCCATCAGGGAAGAGACTCAAGGGGCTGTGGAAGTGAGGGAGTGATCGATATCACCCCTGCCCCCTAGGCTTTGCAAATAGCCTGAGTCCTAGTTCTGGATGTGAGAAATCAAAGTCTCCTGGCTGCCTTTGTCTCCTCCACCCGACTCAGGGCCTGCGGAAATAGCAGGGGCAGTGAGGCTCAGACTAGAGTCAGCGGACACCTGGGGTAAATAGGACCTGAGGCATAAGATATGTAAAATCCTGTGAGACCTGCTTGCTAAGATGCTCTTGGATGTGTAGGCTCTGGCAGGAAACTAGATCAATCATGTATCTGTTAGGTGATACTAGCCCAAAACCCAGTGTGAGGCTTTTGAACCCTATGTAAATTATCTACCTGTTTTGATCTTTTCTGCTAGACAATGAATCCACATTCTGTATCTATTCACCTACCCAATACTACCTAATAAAAAGCCTATTGAGGCGGCGGCTCGGGGTGCTCTCCTTTGACAGAGTGGCCAGGCCACTCGGAGGCACCCTCCCCTTGAGAGGGTAGCCATGCCGTCCCTATTCCTCCACAGGACTGGGTAGTCTGTGTGTATGTTTCTCTCGCCACTTGCAAGCAATCTACAATGTTTGCGGTCACCGCAGGCCGGTGGACTGCAACATATTTCCTTAGATAAGATCATTGTAAATGAGGGAACTGAAATTCAGAGAGATAAACAAGAGGTGAAGATCCAGCCTGATCTAATAGACTCCAGAGAGTGTGTCTCCTCCCCTAGAGCGAGCCAGGATCAGTGCCACCATATTCCAGGGTCTGAAAAACTCTTCAAACGGTATGTGCTACTGACAGTATATCTGTAAACCAAATCTTAAATAAATTATAATTGTTTTATTTGTAAAAATCAAAGATATACTATAAAGTACATTTAGGAGTAGGAAAGGGTCAAAGAATTAAGCAAATAATCCAGAAAGATGAAGTATGGCTTCCTTGATGCTTCCTGCTACATATTATACATTAATACTCTATGGTCCCTGCCTGGATAGACAATACACAACCATTATTGACTCCAATTTTTCCATTCTGCATCCCACAGACATTTTTGAGAAACTATTATATGCCAGATACCATAGTACCACACAGGATACAGATAAATACCATACTGCTGTCCTAGAATTTAAATATAATACTTTGAACAACAAAGAGAAAAAAAACAATTATAATATGACATGGGAAATGCTATAGGAGAGGTCAGCAAAGGGGTATTTAAGGCAGACTGGGAGGAGGAAGTATTAAGAGAACAGATGTCAGCAAATGCTCCTTGCAGGAGGTGATTTCTCAGCTGAGTCTCTGACACATTGGTGGGAGTTACTCAGATGAAGGCTACAGTCCAAAAGAGAGTGTGGAAATTGTAAGCTGCTTTGTCTGGCCCAGCAATGTGGGCATGAGGGTAAACATATAGGTGAGGTTGATATCTAACTAGAGACAAGATTATAAAGTGCTTCTACACTGTGGTAAAAAGTTTGGACCTGCTCTGGATGGGTGGCTCAGCTGGTTGGAGCATCACTCCATACACCAAAATGTTGCAGTTTTGATCCCCAGTCAGGGCACATATGTAGGTTGCAGTTTGATCCTCTGTCAGGTTTGGTGTGGGAGGCAACCAACAGGTGTTTCTCTCTCTCTCCTTTTTCCTCTCCCTTTTTCTTTAAAATCAATAAATATATCTTCAGGTAAGGATTAAAAATATTAAGCAGATGAACCACATTGTTTTTAAAGTGATCCCTCTGACAGATGTGTGGAGAATGAATTAGAGGGAGGCAGGACCAGAGGCCAGGTGGAATGAGTGCCTGGCGTGTGCCAGGTTCTGTCTTAGATGTTGTGGTTCTGTAAACAAAGCAAACATGGAGCCAGCAAGCTGGTGAGAGACACAATGTTTCACTGACAGATCTTATTTTATATTCACAACCAGGAACCTCAAAAGGAGCCCTCATGCTCCCCAGCAATCATACTCTCTGTTCATTCACTGCTCCAGTCCCCTAGATACTGTTCCATCACTTTCCTTCCCTCAAACCACTATTTCCTCCCAGAACCTCACACTCAGTTGTTGACCTTGCTTCCCACTTCCCTGAGCAAACGGAAGCAGCCAGAAGAGAACCTCCACAGGCTATCAATACTACATATACTCACTTTCAGTGTCTGCACATTCTGACATGCTTTACCTGACAGCTTGAACTCCCTGTACTCCAGGTCTAAGGCCAAGTCCCTCTCATTCCTAGATCCTATTCCCCTCTCTCCTATTCACAGTAATTCTTTTCTTTCTCTCCTAAGACATTTTCTTCACACATCAATCATTCCCACCACTATACAATATGCTATTACTCTTCCCATCTTAAAATCCTTCTTTTGACCCGCTTTTCCCACCAACTACTGCCATGTTTCTCTGCTCTCATTCACATCAAATCTCAGAGAGTTATCCGTACTCACTGACTTAATTCCTCCCCTCCCAATTCCTTTCTAGTACAACCTAGTACAATTGGGTTTTAAGCCCCAGCACACCACAGAAGTTATTTCACTAAATAAATCTGGTGGTCAGTTCTCAGTCTGTCCTCATTTTAAGTGACATCAGGAATGATACAATTGCACAAATTCTCTTCTTAGATACCCTCTCTTGACCTTGCTTCCCGGGCACACATTTGAGGGGGTGGGTTCTCCCTACCTTACTGATCACTGCTTTTTGGTCTCTTTTTCTTTCTTAAGATATATTCTATTGATTATGCTATTACAGTTGTCCCATTTTTTCCTCCACTTTATTGCCCTCTGCCCTGTACCTATCCTCCCACCATCATTCTCCCATCTTAGTTCATGTCCATGGGTCATACATATAAGTTCTTTTGCTTCTCCATTTCCCATACTATTCTTAACCTCTCCCTGTCTATTTTGCACCTATCATTTATGTTTCTTTTAAGAAATCAGCTAGTAGTCTTATGGGAACTCCTTTGTAGGTAACTGTCTCCTTTTCCCTTGCTGCTTTTAAGATTCTCTCCTCTTTCATCTTGGGTAATGTAATTATGATGTTCCTAAGTGTGTGCTTCCTTGGGTCTAACTTGTTTGGGACTCTCTGAGCTTCCTGGACTTCCTCAAAGTCTATTTCCTTTGCCAGATTTTCCCCATTATTTTTTCAAAACAGTTTTCAATTTCTTCCTCTTCCTCTTCTCCTTCTGGCACCCCTATGATTCATATGTTGGAATGTTTAAAGTTGTCCCAGTGGTTCCTAAACCTCTCCTCATTTTCTGGAATTCTTGTTTCTTTATTCTGTTCTGCTTGAATGTTTATTTTTTCCTTCTGTCTCAAACTGTTGATTTGAATCCTGATTTCCTTCCCTTCACTGTTGGTTCCTTGTACATTTTTCTTTATTTCACTTTTCATAGCCTTCACTTTTTCCTCTATTTTGTGA
Source organism: Trachops cirrhosus (assembly GCA_028533065.1). Classification (NCBI taxonomy): domain Eukaryota; kingdom Metazoa; phylum Chordata; class Mammalia; order Chiroptera; family Phyllostomidae; genus Trachops; species Trachops cirrhosus. Next base: position 31,917 of record JAPYXV010000278.1, read on the forward strand.
CCATATTCAACCAGTTCTATGAGCATCCTGATTACCAGTGTTTTGAACTGTGCACCTGATAGGTTGGCTATCTCTTCATTGCTTAGTTGTAATTTTTTCTGGAGCTTTGATTTGTTCTTTCATTCGGACCATTTTTTTTTTTTTTTTGTCTCAGCACACCTTACACTAGTAAGGGGCAGAGTCTTAGGTATTCACCGGGGCGGAGCAAACCATATCACTGCATCATGGCCCTGTATGTGGGGGAGGGGTCTGAGAGGGAACAGTGTCACTTGCTCAGCTCTCCACCAGCTTTAGTCACTTTCTCCAGTAACCACAAGCAAATTGGGCCCTTCTGGTTCTGCTTCCCAGGTGTGTGGGTTTATATACATTCTAGGACCCTGTGGGTCTCTCCAATGAACTCTCCTGTGAGACTGGGAGTTTCTCTTGCCACCTCAACTGCTGAAGGTTTTTTCAGTAAGAAGTTTTGAGGCTTTATTTCTCTGCACTGGAACCCTGAGTTTTGCAGTCTGTCCAACACTCCCCTCCCTTGCCCCATTATTCTTCCTGGTTTATCTGCATGCAAATGTGGGACTACCCACTCTGCCAGGTTCTGCCTCACCTGGTCTGCCAGTCACTATCTTGCCACTAGTCCTGCCCACCGGGACTGCCCATTTCTGCCCCTCCTACTGGTCTGCCTGAATGTTTCTTCTTTAACTCCTTGGTTGTCAGACTTCCATACAGTTTGATTTTCTGGCAGTTTGGTTATTTTTTGTTTTTAAATTTGTTGTCCTTCTTTTGGTTGTGTGAGGAGGCAAAGTATATGATGGTCCCTTTTTCTGATTCCATCTCTTTTCCCCAATTTTCTGTGTTACAATTTCCTGGGTGCTACTCTTGATCCTATCATCTTTTCTCTGTATACTCATATCACTTCACTCATCTATATAAATCTCATCCCATTCCTCCACTCTTAGACCTCACATATGCAACTGCCTTCTGAAGACCTCCCCTAGGCCATCTAATAGACACCTCAAAGTTAACATTATCAGAGCTAAACTCCTGATCTTACCTCACAAAATCTGCTCCATTGGAAGCCTTCTCCATCTCAGGTGATAGCATCTTCATCATTCCAGCTGCTTAAGCCAAAATGCTTGCAGACCACCTGGTTTCTCTCTCTTTCACAGTCCACATCCAATCCACAAGCATATCCTGTAGCTCTTCTATTATGATGTAGCTAGAATCTACTGCTTCCAGCCACCTCCCACCCCTACCGCTTAATCAGAGCTGTTGTTTACTTCAGAGATCGCCCAACAGATCTCTTTGCTTTTATTTTTATCTTTTAAAATATCTGTATTCAGCAGTAAAACAATTCCTTTGAAACTTACCACTCTGCTCAAAACCCTGAGTAACTGCAAAGGTACTTAATGTATCTAAAAGGTACTACCTAATCTGTGCTCTCCATCACCTCTGTGGCCTCATCTTCTTTCTCTCCTTAACTCACTCTGCTTCAAACATTCTGGCCTCCTTCTTGGTCAGTTCTCACATTCTCCAGACATACTTCCTCTTAGAGATTTTTGTATTGGTTGTTTCTTCTAAGAATATTTCTTCCTGTAGATATACCCATGTATTTCTCTGCATACACCTTCACCTCACTTAAGTCTTTGCCCAAATGGGAATATTTTTAATAAGGCCTGCCTTGAGCACCCTACTTTAAATAGCAACCCTTTACCCCCCCCAGCATTCATATTTCCCCTTACCCTGATTTAGTCTGTAGCATTTATCACCTTTCAATTTACCACATAATAATGTACTTATTTATTATACTGTATATTTGAATCATGCTCTGCCTACTAGAATTTAGGTTCTTCAAGAGCAGATCTGAGTACATTTTGTTCTGTTATGTATCACAAGTGCCTAGAACAGTCTGTCATATAACAGACATTTGATAAATTTTGCTGAGTTAATGAATATGAATGTGTTGAAGAACTGAAAGATATGGGTCTAAAATGAGACAATGTCTATGGAAAGAAGAGATATAAGAGATTAAGAGATAGAATTAAAAGAGCTCTTTGATTAAATTCAGGGATAGGAGAAAGGAGTAAATGGTGATGGGAATTTAAAAGAAATGAGAATTTAATTTGGTAACTGGATATGAGACACTCAGTTAGAGGGGATTATTCTATTGAATTGAAATAGAGTGCATGTACAATAAAATTGACTCTTTTGAAGCATACAATTCAGTAGATTTTAGTATATTCACAAAATTGTGTAGGCATTACAACTACCTAATTCCAGAACATTTTATTTGTTCCACTAGGGAACCACACACCCATTAGGAGTCATTCCCCATTCTTTCTTACCCAGGGCCCCTAGACAACAACTAATACACTTTCTGTCTCTATGAATTTCATTACTGTGGACAGTTAATATAAATGGAATCATATAATGTAGCCTTTGTGTCTGGATTCTTTTACTTAGCACAGTGTTTTCAAAGTTTCTCTATATTATAGCATATATCAGGATTTCATTAGTTTTTATGGCTGAATAATATTCCACTGCCTGGTTAGAACATATTTTTGTTTATCCATTTATTGGCTGATGCACATTTAGGCTGTTTCCACTTTTTGACTACTATGAAAAGTGCTGCTATGACCATTTGTGTACAGGTTTTTATGTAAGTATATGTTTTCAATTCTCTTAGGTATATATACCTGGAAGTAGCATTGTTGGGTCATAGATATCTCTATGTGTTAATTTTAAGAATGTCAGTTGATTTTAAGTAGAGTGATCATATGCCTTGGTTTGCCAAGGGGAATTCCAGTCTATACCTGTTATCACAGTGAAGTTACAAATAGTGCTCCCTTTTCCTCTCAAAAGAGTCCATATCAGGACATGAAATTATTTGATCACCTTAGTTGTTTCTGGAACTGAAGATGGAAACCAGCATTGTAGACAATAATTGGAAGCTGCAGACAAATTACATGGCAGAAGATAATCATCCAAAGATTCCATAAATATGAAGAGATGGGGCTAGCAGCAGAAACACATGACATTTGAACATTTTAAAGTTAAAGGAAGAACAGGAGCCTATAAAAGTGTTGAAGTGGATCTCTAGAGTGGTTAGGAGGAAAGCCACGGAGCACTGTTATCTCAAACTCAGGGAGAAAGAAGTACCAGCAAGGAAAAGGGGGCAACAGTATCCATGGCTGCAAAGTGATTTAAACAAGTAAGGCTTGGGACTTGTCAATGAGATAGCATTAATGATCCTGGCAAGAACAATTTTGGTGAAATTGTAGGGAAAATCCCAGGTAACAGCAAATAGAGTAAGCATGAGGGTTGGAAACAGGGGCTGTGGAAATATTTAGTGTGGGTGTCTTTTCCAAGAAACATGGTTGTGAAGAGGAGAGATATTATTGGTTAATATGAAGGAAGGTATATGTTTTGATTTGGGTTGTTGTTGTTCAGAGTTTTTTCTTTTTCTTTTTTTTTTAAGATATAAAGGATTTAAATAGGTTCAGAGAAGTGGCTGAAAATAACAGGGAGAGAAAGGCAATAAACAGGTAAGTGTGTCTGCTTAAGCCAAGAGTTAGGCAGGCAGGTAACAGGCACAAGGGCCGAAGTGGGTAAAGCAGTTTAGATGAGACAGGAAACCCCTTCAGTGGGAGGCCACTCTGCGTGGTGTGGACCCAGCTCCCACTGGGAGATGCACAGGACCCACACCCACGGATAGGTTTTCCCATGGGGAATCAGGCCTGCAATGTACCTACGTCACTATGAGTCTTGCTTTTTGCTAAAACTCCCTCACCCTGATTTGAGGACATTTAATGCAAAGCAACTTCCTAAAAACCATGCTAAACCTTCCAAGGATGAGTGTAACTGGTCCAACTACTTTTGCCTTTTCATTTGCAAATATCCCTCTTCTGTGATGTGATTACCAGCATCCTCTCCTTTGTTTTCTGTAAAAGATAACCACCTAAAGTGAGCCCCTGCATAGTTAATGAGGACCTTCTTGTAATGTGCCCAGTAAGACAATAAAAGCTCATTGGAGTAATGGCCAAGATTTTTGCTTCCCTTGAGAGAAAAGTCATGCTGTCCCTTTTCCCTCCACAGGACTTGGTAGTCCATGTGAATTTGTCTCATATTTCATCCATAATGACGCGGACCCCACAAGCCAGGGTCTGCATCACCTTCTACCCTAAAGTGTGGATTGTAACAAAGACAGAGGGTTTCAGGGTTAATTTGGTGAGTGTTAAGAACACAGTGAGAGAGGGAAATTAAAAATTGAGGAAACTGTTTTCTGTGACAAAGGCAAAGATGCATTGGAAGTGTTTACGGTGTATAAGGCAGAGCGAGAGTCTTGAGGGAAATAGTGAAGGAATGAGAGTGACAAAAGGCTGATGAAGAAAGTTCTAGCTTATTTATAGCATCAGGAGCCCAACAGAGGTTGAAGATTCTGAATTCATAGAGCTCAGAGCACCTTCCAATAGCAGACTGAGAGAGACAAGAGAGAAAGCTACAGCTGAACTGGTCCAGAGCTGGATTTCTGCAAGTTGAGCAGTTCATATGTTAAAGAGAAAAGGAGGTAGAAAGAGCTGGAATGATTGAATGTGAGTCATGCTATGTGGGTTGAACAAGAAAGAATTGATTTTAAAGTTTGCAAAGTTTTTCACCCCAATCAGTTGAAATTTAGCATGTTAAGAGAAAGCAAAAAAGTAAAACATAAGAAAGGCACAACAGAGAGCCTGGTGTCTTTCTCCTGCAGGTTATTCGACTTTAGTGATCTCAAAATAAATAAATGAAAAGCATTTTTAGATGTTTCCTTAATACTGAACTATGAATAGTTATAAGATGTCATAAATACCAATTTATGTTGCAATCTGCTCATAGGGAAAAGAGAACATTTGCTGCAATAAAATTAAATCGACCAAACATTGATATCTAGCAGAATTTTTTGTTTATTTATGCTGTGTGGTTGAGGTTTCAAATTTTTATTTACTCTTCACTATAAGTATTTTATTTTTCTTATGATCAATACAGTTGCACTCATCACTAGCTTCACATGGCCAGTTAGATTGGACAGTATTTTCCATTTGCCTTTCATTGTTAAACTTTTGATGGTTAATTTTAATAACCTGTACTAGGTGTGAACAGTTTTTGATACTTATGATTTATATGGTGTGTCAATTTTATGAAACTGTTTCTGAGTTCCTCATACCAATATCATAAGGTAGTATGATAAAGAAAAAACTAGTATTCTAAACATGAGTGTATGCCTGAACTTCCCTAAAATGTTAATTAAAATAAAAGTTTTTTGCAAAAGTTAGTTCAACCCCACCACCTAGTAGATGAATAGAATAACTGAAGGAACTAAAGCCTTTTGTATCAGACAGTCATAAGATAAACCTGTTTCACATCATGACCTTGTTCTAGGTGAAGCTATGCTCTTCCCCACCTCTTTGTCCATATGAATCCTACTTATTCTGAGCAATTGGTCAGTTTCAGTTCTGCTTCTCTGAGGGCCTTTCAATAAGATGTACAGATTCCATATTATTTATGATCTATTCTATGCTATTCTGTGCTATTGTTTACACAGACCTGAATGATCTGATCCCAGCATTCTTTTCCAGTCTCATCTCACACCCTCTCCCTGCTGTTCACCACATTGCAAACTCAAAGGATAAAATTTTACTTCCATGTGTCAGCCTGACTGGGCCACAGGGAGCCCTGATATTTGGTCAAATATTATTATTCTGAGTATGTCTGTGAGAGTGTTTGTGGATGAGATTAATATTTGACTCTCCTGTGTCTCCAGTTGTTGACTGCACATCTTGGGACTTCTCAGCCTTCAAATTATATAAACCAATTTCTTGTTGTATACGTGTGTGTACATTTATTCTATTTGTTGTTTCTCTGGAGAACTCTAATACACTAGGTATCTCATTAAGCTCTTTGCTGTCTTAGGCCCTCCTACATTCTGTTCCCTATGCTGGGAACTTCCTTTCTCCAGATCTTTCCATGACCACCTCTTTCTCATCATTTGAGTCTCTGGTCAACTGTTACCTTTTCCTGGAACTGAAGATGATTATGCTAAGTGAAATAAGCCAGTCACTGGAAGACAGATACTGTATGATCTCACTTATAGAAGAAATCTAATGAACAAAGTAAACTAATGAGCAAAAGAGAACCAGAGGCATAGAATCAAGGAACAGACTGACAGTGGTAGGAGAGCAGTAGAGAGGTGGGAACTGTTTGAAAGAAGGCGAAGGAATTAGTCAAAGAACATATATGAAGGACCCATGGACATGGACAATGGTGTGGGGATTGACTATGGAAGTGAAAGGGTGGATTTGGCAGAGGCAGAAAAAGGGAAAAATTGGGACAATGGTAACAACATAAACAATAAAACATTATGAAAAAATAATTGATTGCTGTGTGATTTTGACTATTTTTAATTTGGTTTAATATTTTTCAGTTGATCATGTTATATAAGCAAATTATAGATTAATGGCTCCTATAATTTATCATGAATGTTTCAAATATTTTCCCAACATGTCCTTTGTCTTTAAATTGATATATGACACAGAAGTTTTCATTTCTATGTCAAGTTTATTGATAGTTCTTCTGGATGTGATTTCTTTTATTGCTTTTATGCTTAGAACTTGTTTTTATTTTTAGCTCAGTTAATTATTGATATTCTTTTTCCCTCTGGTATTTATAGGATTTTATTATTTACCTTAACTCCTAATCCACCTGGAAATTTTTTGTTTTTTGGGCATAACATAGGGATTTTTTTTTGGTAGACATCCCGTTGTCTAACCAAGCATTATTGTTCATTCATGCTATCAGTGTCCATATACTAAATGCTCCACAGGCAAATATTTGTCAATGGGGTGTTCACTTTGTTCTGGTCTGGTTTAGTGGTTGAATAGTGCACTAACACTCTTAAGTTATTTATCATTACATTTTTATGATCAAGCAAAATGAGTTCCTCTTATTACTCTTCTTTTTTAAAAAAAAATAGCATTTGCTATCATTACTTGTTTATTCACTCAGATGAAATTCAGACTTTTTAAGTTATAACAATTCAAACTTAACTTATAATTTTTGTTGAAATTACATTAAACATACAAATTAAGTTTGGTAGAATTTTATATTTTTTTTCAATTTTAGTCTTATGTAATGGAGTTAAGAATCTGTGTTTCTCCATTTATTTCAAGATTTAGTTTAGGCTCGTCAGTAAATATTTCTAGTTTTCTTTACAAATATTTTGATGTTTCCATTAAAGTTATAACTAAATATTGTATATTTAATTTCAGTTTTTGTTTAGATAGCATTGATATTATTATACTATTTCCAAGACAGTAAATATTGCTCATGTGTGTTTTCAGTTTATCTCATATTTAGAGAAGAGTTGAGGAGAAACAAATAATTTAGGAAGTGAGTAGAAGAAAATATGTAAGAGACGGGAGAGAGCATGCAGGTAGGGAGCCATCTCCAAACAGATACAAAGTTTATAAACCCTCATGTTGTTTATTTTGGTTCCCATCATATCTGACTTTTTACTTTTAGGCACTCACACCTTTGATATATTCAAGAGTTTATTTTAAAAATTCATTTATTGTTATCATCCAAGAGTAGATCATTAAGTATTTTAGTAGATAAATGAGTAAAGATAAGAGTTGCTAATGGTTCTGCAATATCAGAGCAGAAATAATGCAGGTATGTTAGAGAAGAGTCTCAAGCCAATCCTGATGAATATTATCTCTCTCCTAATCATAGTTTAGAGGTAGTTTGGGTCCAAAACCAACCAGCCAGAAAAATTGTTGCCAGAAATAGAAGCTAGAACCTCAGTCAAAGTAAGAAATATAGTAATTAGCCTCTGGGTGAAAAGGTTGAACAGAGGCAATAACCATTAAAAGACATGGAAGACTCAAATCAAGATAGTAAGGCAATTTCAGAAGAATCCAATGAACAGTGAAAGGACAACAAACTCACAACTATCAACAACCAAACCTAAAAAAAAAAGAATAACAACAACAAAAAAGAACTAAGCAAACAACTAGAACAGGAACAGAATCACAGAAATGGAGATTACAGTGAGGGTTATCAGCAGGGTGGGGGAGAGGGAAGAATGGGGGAAAAGGTACAGGGAATAAAAGCATAAATAGTAGGTACAAAACAGACAGGGGGAGGTTAAGAATAGTATGGAAAATGGAGAAGCCAAAGAACTTATACGTATGACCCATGGACATGAACTAAGGAAGGAGTAGAATGCTGGTGGGAGCAGGGTACAGGATGGAGGAGGATAAAGGGGAGAAAAAAATGGGATGACTGTAATAGCATAATCAATAAAATATACTTAAAAAAATAAAAAATCTCCCAGAAATGCACAAAGAAGAAGAAGAGGAAGAAGAAGAAGCAGAGGAATCGTCTAAGATAGAGAAAGCAGACGATAAGGTGGTATAAAAGTTTAGGCTCCAGTCAGGTTAAAAAAAGAAAGAAAAAAAGAAAAAAAGGGACTATATTAATAATAACACCATTTCCAGAAAGAAGAACAGTACTTGGGTCTTTGAAATCCTTAATAAAAATGGTATAATTTTTGGTTTTCCAAATCCTGGTTCAAAATGTAGCCTTGGCTGCCCAAGTCACCTTATTCCTTTCAACATCCTAAATATGTTGAAAGCAGAGCAAGGTGGTTACAATGGACAGTTAGTGAGTATCACAAAAACACTGGAAATCCAGAAGAATGAAGGGAATATACGTGACCAAAAATGGAGTTGGGAACAGTGTGCCAACCACACTTCATGTAGCTTACAAATTTCCCAATGTTGGTTGAACGAAATGAGGGATTAGAGATTCTGAAAATCTGCCGTGTTACTATATGATATTCTATAAATACTACTTCACATTCAAATTATATGTTGTAGTCTACAGAGTGTTTCCAAAACCACAAAATGATGGTCTCCTAGATCTTCCTCAGAATTTGAGGACTAGTATGGGAAATTATAAATAACTCAGTTTTGTAAGTCACAAATACAAATCTGCGAGAAGTGTTGGGACTTATCTAAGTAACAAAGCTAGTGAGGTGCAGAGATCCTGAATCCAGTCCTGACAGCCTATCTAATTCCCTCTCCACAGTCTGTCTCCATTTGCTGCTTTTGCAGCCCACAGCTGGTCCTCAAACTTCACTGCACCTTGAAATCATCTGGAAAGCATTTAGGAATACTGACATCTGGTCCCTACTCTTAGAAATTTGGATTTAACTGGTATGACATGGAGCCTGGACTTTGGGACTTCTGAAAGCACTGAGATTTTTCTAACAGAGTAAATCTTGAGAGCTACTGCCACCAGACCCTTGAATTAACACTCTACTGCCAAGTGCGTTATTCAGAAAGGTAGCTGTATTTTATAAAGTGTGTTATAATTTACAATAATCTTAAGCCAGATCATACGATGCTTCATTAACTCACAAATGTAGGTAAGGATCATTGTTTCCATTTTATAGATGAGGTCAATGTAGCCTCCAACAGTGAATTGCTTAAGGTCACAGGGCTAGTACTTGAAAAAGCTTGTATTTGAGCTAGTAGGTTCAATTTACAACCCACGTAGTTTCTACCAAATTGCTGTGAGTCCAGAGCTCCTAATAACAATATCACACCCAGTGACATCCTTCCCAGTGGTTGCCCGAAGGGTGTGAGTAGGAAGTGAGCTAGTAATCTCTACTTTGGCTTGTCGTTTAGGGCTGCCATTGCAGCTAATTCTGTGTTGATGAGTTCGCTCGTACTGTTTTACTTTGGTCTAGAACAGCTACTGAAGTTGTTAGCTCAGACTAAATCTCAGAAGCCACCTTCACAATAAACAGCATCAAATTGAAAATCCAAACCAAGAAATAGTGCCTGAGATCTTTTTCCATGTATTGAAGGAGAGAAATTTGACCAATTCACAGATAAACATGTCAGACAGGTTTTCCTCACAAGGCAGAAGGTGATTAACTACAGATAAATATCTTTCTTTATTCTGTGCCTTGTCCCACAAATGATTTGATAAGACTAACTAGACAAGCACATATCTAATCCTATTAACCAAACATTGTTCAAGATGGCCCCCAGCACTTACTGAGAAATTTCCTCAAGAGACTTTGGTTTTGCAAAATGTTGTGCTTTGCTTTCTGTAGTGGATTCAGTATTTCTCAATACATTTCAAAGTATAATAGCAAACCAGTTCTGCAAATGCCCATCTGGTTACCTAATCTCCTTTTTTTTTGAACAGAGAAAAAAAATTGCCTTTGACTTGACAGAAAACATGGAATTGAGTGGGGGCTTCATTCTAGATCTGATCACAGTAACTCGTTGAACAATACATCAAAGTCATTTTGTCACAGGGATGGTCCCTGCCCATAATCCAACACCTTTCCCGGACCCCTCCAGCCTGATATTCTCTGTTATAACTTAGATCTTTTCCTTCAAAACATTTATAAAAATGTCTCTCATTAGGATGTAATACCAAGGAAACAAGTAACTGTGTTTGAGCCATGGTCAGATCTATGTTTCTCCAATACTCCTCACAGTTTCTGACACTTGATATAGGTTAAATTATTAAATGGAATGGACTGTTATGGAGTGCCCATAACTATGTTCCAGAAAAGCTGTACTGCTTTCCCATTATAAGCCAGAGAGATGCTCTCCCTCCCTCCTTTTTATTCCTTACTTTGCACAGTAGGAAGAATGTGTTTCATGTCAGACAATTCTGGATACATGGGCAGCCACCAGGGATGCATGCAGTAGTGAGAAATATAAAGCCACTCTTTCTATCTTAAGAATGAGGAGAAAGGTTTTCTCTTGTGAAACTTTAGCAGGCTGGAAGGCAAAAATTAGAATGATTATTCCTGGTTTTTTCCTTCATTTTAATGTAAGAAACTTGGTTTCCTAAGAAGCAAAATGTGCAAAAAGTTGTGGAAAGAGCACTAGGTTTTTGTAATAAAATCCTTAAAATAGCAGAGCTGGAACTATTTTAGAGGCCATCATAGCCAGTGATTTTTCCCTCATCATATATTAGAATCCCCAGCAGAGATGGAACTCAGTGTCTGGATGCCAGGGCCCCACTTCTAGGGTTTCAGATTCAATTGGTCTCTGTGGTATTTTGTCATTATACTTGTCCTCAAAGTTCCTGGGTGATTTACCTGTACAGCCACATTCTAGAATGATAAATATGAACCAAAGATACAAGATACATCTGCCACTCCATTTGGCTGCTTATCATCTGAATCCAGGTCCTGTGCTCAGGGAATTCCCCACCTCATGAGTTGGGGTACACTTTAAATTATTCTTTGCATGCAAGATGAAATCATTATTGCTATTACTGTCAGCATGTGATCTTAAATCAGTCGGTGAGTTTGCTTCCTAAGTATAAATGAACTAAACTAGTGTATTCAATAGAAAAAAAGGCTGGTTCTTGTCACAGGAGAATGTATAGTCTTATGCCATAGGTATGTGATTAAATTCTGAGATGATACTGAAAGCTTGGGTAATCTTTTCACTTCAGGGCCTATAGACTTTTATGATTTACTTGTTTCTAGCATATTATTTGTAGAGAGATCCAGCAGCAATGAGAATTGATGAAGGAAAATACCCCTTATATTTTCATTTATAACAGCTTGTGTATTTATAATTTCATACAGATATCAATCAAAGAACAAATTTTATGAAGCACCTTCAAAGGACAACACCTTATGACTCTATGGTTATGTAAAGATGCATCAGCATGGGTGTTAGAGCTCTGATTATTAGCCTGAGGTGCTTGGATCCTGCTCAGTAATGAAGGTGCCACTGGTAGCATTTGAGAATATTCATATGATATCAGCAGTGTTTTTATAAGAAGTAAAGATTAATTGAATATTAACAATATAGAATTAAGTGGGTGAAATACAATTCAAAATTCCCTTTCAAAAGGGGAAATTGAGAGAATGACAGTTCCATAGAAAAGATAGATCCAGCTGGGTGTTTTAGATGAACATTTTGAAAATGTGCAAGTTCAAATATGGTCAAAATGAAAAGAGGAACAAAGAGTACAGGATATTATTGACTTGCATCCACTTTTAACAACCACCGCCACCTGGTGGCTTGTGACCCTGTTTCCACTGAAAGAAGTAAACCCTGTTAATTCTTTTTTTTAAGTTTATTTTTTTATTGTTCAAGTATAGTTGTCTTCATTTCCTCCCCACCACCCCTCC
>JAPYXV010002780.1:0-12832 GCA_028533065.1 Trachops cirrhosus
TGGCTGGTGTAGCTTAGTGGATTAAGTGCGGGCCTGTGAACCAAGAGATCACGGTTCGATTCCCAGTCAGGGCACATGCCTGGGTTGCAGGCCAGTTCCCAGTAGGGAATGCACAGGAAGCAACCATACATTGATATTTCTCTCCCTCTCTCCTTCCCTTTCCCTCTAAAGATAAATAAATAAAATCTTTAAAAAATAATAATAAAAAAAAATAAAAAATAAAAAAAGGCATCTCTAGCTGCGTAATGTATTAGTGGTCGTCTGTAGTGGGTTGACCAGAAAAAGATTTCCCGTGCTAGCGATTGGTGCTTTGCCTGGTAAGTGGTGCTCACTGTCAGGCACAGGTTGTCCCTTTAGGTCATTTCTTACTTTATAGCATGCAGGCTGGATCACCTGTGGATATGGGAAGAGTTAGGGGCTTGTCTGAATCTCTTCTCCCAGTCATTCAGGGCGATCATGTCGACTGTGGCAGTGGCAAAGGTAGAACTGGAAACTCAAAAAAGTCAGGAAAAGAGGTGATTGGAATTAGTTGAAAACATCTATTTCTGATAGACTGTTATTTTCCCTATGTGTCTTGCTAGCTTCTTAAAAGAATGCTGTGGGGGCTTTGGAGTAGAATAGTCATAGAGAACCCAGAGAATTGAAATAGAAGAATTTTTTTTTCTTCATGTTTTATTTTCAGTTTGTGTCCCGTTCCCCCCACCCCCTGCCCTGCCCCATGATAAATGGTCTGCTTATGAGAATTTACTATTGATTAATTTTTAAAGCCTAGTGTGTTCAATACCTGGCAAAGAAATGCTAGGCTTAGTTTTGAAAGCAGCAGCAGAAGGTATTTCCCCTGGAGGGGAGTTAGCCACTTGTTTCTTAAGTGAGTTCTGACACTATCCCCCATGGGAACCACCTCGCTGAAGTGCTGTCCCGTTCTTTGTGGTTGGAGCAGAAAGCCCTGCTGGCCAGCCAGCCTATAGGGGCATTACACTGGGGGGAGTTGGCATTTTGAAGACCTTCACAATCATGTTTCTGATCAAATCCTACCCACCTATAAAGGTTCTTGGTTTTATAGAACCTTTGGAGTATTTGCCTTTTCCTTTCATCATTCCCAAGGCATTGAGAGACGCGTTTAATTGTTTACTCCTTTAATCACAAAGAGATTTTAATCACCCTTTAAAGAGTTCAGAACCAACCTCTCCAATGGATTGCTAAACTGGTTGGATCTTTTAGGCTTAGCTTGGTACACATGGTCATCCATCTGTGCTAGGGGCTGCCTGTGGATTTTCCTGGGTCCTAATTTCATTAATCACCTTGCTTGGGAGTAGTTTTTCCATGGGTTAATTAATGAAGTTGAGTACCCTATCTTGAAACTTTCCTGTCATTTGTCAGTTGTAGTTCCTGGTAGCCATGTTATTTTGACTTTGATTTTGTGAGGGTCAAGAACTGGGATTTTGGCCTGGCTGGTGTGGCTTGGTTGGAGTACTGTTCACTGAAAAGTCACTGGTTTAATTCCCAGTCAGGGGACATGCCTAGGGTTTGGGTTTGGTCTCCAGTTGGGGCACATGCAGGAGGCAGTTGATCAGTGTTTCTCTCTCACATTGATGTTTCTCTGTTTCTCTCTCTCTCCCCTGACCCTTCCTCTCTCTCAAATGAGAATGAAAAGTCTTAAAAAACAAAGAATTGGGATTTCCTTGGGATAGCTTTTTGGGTGTAGCTATTGTTCCTGAGTTTTGGATTCATTCATTCATTCATTCATTCATTCCTCACATGAGGATATTTTCCCATTGATTTTAGAGAGGGGGCTGGAGAGAGACAAACAGCCATCAGCTGTCTACTGTGCGCACTCCAGCCCGGGACCAAACCCGAAACGCTTAGGCGTGTGGGACCTCGCTCCAACTGAGTCCATTGGCCTGGGCCTGAGTTTTGGTTTTATCTTTGCCCTCTACTTTAGTATCTTAGGGTAAGACAGCTCACTGGCTTTAGTCTCATTTGTACAAGGAGGGTCACTTACACACTATAGTAGATTGGATAGCTGTATATACATTTTTGGTAACTTGATAAGTAGCTAAATTTTCACATGGTATTTATGCTGGGATAAGATTCCAGTGATGGGATTATTTCAGGGGCCAGTAATCTATGGCCCATGAGTCAGATATGATCCGTGGTCGGTTTTTGTATGGCCCATGAACTAAGAATGGTTTTTACATATTTTAAGTGTAAAAATTGAGAGAACGAGACAGGACACAGACTGAGAAAACATATTTGCAAAAATATGCATTTGATAAAGGACTGTTATCCAAAATATACAAAGAACTCCTAAAACTCTGCAGTAAGAAAACACAAGCAACCTGATTGAAAACTGAGCAGAAGACGAACAGACACCTTACCAGATACACAGATGGCAAGTAAGCAGATGAAAAGGTGTTCCACTTCCTTTGTCACGAGGGAATTGCAAGTTAAAACAACAAGAGGCCACTACACACCCGTTAGAATGGCCAAAGTCTAAAGCACTGGAACACCAAACACTGACAAGAATGCGGAGCTGCGGGAGCTTGCCTTCATTGCTGGGGGGAGTGCAGAATGGCACAGCCACTCTGGAGGACCGTTCGGCAGTTTATTGCCGTGGGATCCAGCATTCACGCTGCTTGGCACTGCTCAGATGAGCTGAAAACTCATGTCCACTCAGCTTTATTCGTAACTGCTGCAATTGGAAGCAGCCAAGATGTCCTTCAGTAGGTGAACGGATAAATAAACTGTGGTATGTCCAGACAATGACATAGTATCTGGCGCTAAAAAGAAATTAGCTGTCAAACCATAAAAATACATGGAAGAAGGTGAAGGATGACAATTTGGAAAGGCGACCTATTATAATTCCAACTATATGACATTTTGGAAAAGGCAGATCTGTGGAGACAATAAAAAGATCAGTGATTGACAGGTCAGGGGGAAGGAGGGATGAATAGACAGAGCACAGGTTATTTTTAGGGCCGTGAAACTATTCTGTGTGATGCTACAGTTGTGGGTAGTTGTCTATATACTTTATCCAAACCCACAGAATGTACAATACCAAGAGTGAACCCTAATGTAAACTATGTACCTGGGGCAATAATGAGGTGTGGATGTAGGTTCCATTTGTAACAGATACACCACTGCAGGCTGTAGATGGTGGAGGAGGCTGCATATGTGTGTGGCGGGAACAGGGTATGTGAGTACTGTCTGTACTTTGTTGTTTTGCTCCGAACCTAAAATAAATAAAGTTTACTCATTTGAAAAACATGAAAACAAAAATAACGTGACAGAGACTATATACGGCCTACAAAGCCTAAAATATTTATTATCTGGCCTTTTATAAAAAAAGTTTACAAGCCCTGGACTCTGTCATAATGGAGCTAGGAAATGAGGTGCTTAGTTTCTCTGGTGTCGTGCCCCGTCCCCTAGTTCTCCTGATACTCAGTGTCGTTAATGGCAAAGTTCTCATGAATTTCTGTTTCATTTGCAGGTATATGAGTGACCTAAAGCTGCAAAGTAAAACAGAGAGAGAGCAGTGCCAACTGCGAGCAGGGCAAGGATGCCAATTCCTCCGCCCCCTCCGCCCCCTCCTGGCCCTCCTCCGCCTCCCACTTTTAATCAGGTAGGTAATCATTCCGCTTGGCTACCTCAAAACCTCAGCAGATACTTACGTCTCCACGGTTTAGGACATACCGTACTCAAAGACTAGTGGTGCAGGGAGATGGAGAATAAGCAAGTCAAGTCAGCCCATATCAACGAATCTGATTCCCGAGAGGTCCTCCTAGGACCGTAATGACTTCTTGTGTTCTTGTTCTGGTTCAGTCTGGAGATTTGGACAGGTGGCATCAGAGAAGAACTGGTGTTCCCCCCCAAAACTATTCGTTCTGAGAATGGTCAGTGCGTCATTTCTCTGGCATCTTTGAGAAAAGGGATGGCCATTTCTGGTGGTTGTTTTTTGGTACCATTTCATCTCTTCTTCCTCTCCAAATCAGTTCATTTTAAAGCCGAGTCCGTGAAGTCTAAAACCCCATCAAGAAAGAAGGGGGTTTGTGGAATGTATTAGTAAGACGACTTAAAGGTTTGATCATGAGATTTTAAAAAACAGTGTGGCTTCTGAACCCAGGAGGCAGCCACTTTTACTATATTTGGATGGTATTACACAAGAAAGAAGCAACCTGGGTGCTTTACCTCATTTTGTAAAATTTAGAAACGAAAGAAAGTCTAGAGAACGACTCTTGCAGAGGTGTGTGTGTGTGTGTAGGGGGGGTGCCTTAGGTGTTTCACAGATGAGAAATTGTGCTCACAGAGGACAGGTGACTTGCCCAGCTAATTTATTTCTGACCCAGGACAAGAAAGAGTTCGGGTCTGCCATCTTGTTTTTTTTTCCCCATAACTTCTGCTTTTCAGACATTTTGTTTGAGAATATGTATGAACCCCCTTTTTGGGTGAAATTTTATGGGGAAGCCCAGTGAGTAAAGATAAAAGCAGAGCTGCTCTGGTTATAGTGGGACTCGAGGACCCAAAGCACTTCCTTCGATCTCTGTAACCTCTTGGATTAATGTCCTGCATCATTCTATTTTAGTCATTCACTCAATAGCCTTTCGTTGGGGGCTAAGTATCAGGGACTGGGCTAGGTGTGTGTGTGTGTGTGTGTATAAATAATTAAAAGAGAAGGAAAATATGCAAATGAACAAAAAGATGCAAATAAAAATCATCTGTAATGCCATTGCCCAGAAATGAGAGAGTTTTTGCCTTCAAGGGCCCCAGCATAATGGGCAGGACAGAAAAGTCAACAGGCCGATTCTGTGCTAGACACAGATGAATGGTGTCACAAAGTCGGACCCCTCACCCAGTGGTTGGGGAGAGAGGAGGCTGTCAAAGGAGGCTTCTAGGGGGGAAGTGGTGCTTGAGCTGAGTCTTAGGGATGAGTGAGGTTTAGCCAGAAAGAGAAGAGGCGGGGAGGACACTTGAAGGTGCAGAAGCAGAATGTGGAAGGGTACCGATTTGTGAGAAAGCACACAGAAGTTTAGATGATTGCTTGAGAAGGGGGTATGCTGGGAGGTAAAGCTGGAGGTGTAAGCTGAGGGTTCAGCTTTTTCTCGCAGTGACAGTGGGAAGTGTTGAAGTATTTACAGGAACAGGAGTAACCTGATCAAGTTTATATTAGAAAGATCACTCTAAATACTATGGACAGTGGGTTGGGAGTTGAGACAAGGAAGTCAAGACTGGAGAGAGGAGCCAGATGCAACTGAAAATTGAGGGCCGGGACTGAAGCAGTGAGGATGGAGAGTGGAGATGAGAGACACTTAGAAAGTAAAGTCATAAAGAGTTTGATGACAGATGGAAGATGAAGAGGAGAGACATTTGAATGACTGGCTCTGATTTGGGGGATTGACTGATGAAGGTGCACCCAGGCATTCCCAAATGCAACATGATGGTGCTGTTTGTGGAGGAGGTTATAGCCTCAGTTTTGATGTGCTTAGTAATTTTTTTTACTCCTCACCCAAGCATATGTTTATTGATTTTGAGAGAGAGAGAAAGGGAGAGGGATAGAAAGAAACATCGATCAGTTGCCCCCCCATACATGCCCCAACTGGGGATTGAACCTGCAACCTAGGTATGTTCACTGACTAGACATAGAACCTGCAACCTTTTGGTATATGGGATGACACTCCAACCAGTGGGCCACCAGGCCTGGGCAGTACTTTTTTAATAATAACTTTTTCTCTTTATTGTATTTTTTTTCATTACCCTTTAGGCCCCTTATACCCCATTCTCCCCTCCACAGTCGCCACACTGTTGGCCGTGTCCATGAGTTCTTTTTCCTTTTTGCTCAATCCCTCCACCCCGACCTTCCCTCCCCCTTAGCTGTCATCCTGCTCTCTATAAGTCTGTCTCCGTGTGGCGTGGTAGTTGCAGTTTGTTCATTAGAATCCACATATGACTGAAACCATATGGTATTTGTCTTTCTCTGACTGGCTTATTTCACTTAGCATAATGTTCTTCAGCTCCATCCATACTGTCACAAAGGGTAAAATTTTCTTCTTTGTTACAGCTGAGTAGTATTCCATTATGTAAGTGTCCCGTAGTTTTATCCACTCATCTACTGATGGACACTTGGGCTGCTTCCATATCCTGGCAACTGTAAATAATGCTGCAATGAACGTAGGGGTACTTGTGCTCTTTCACAGCAGTGTTTTGGGTTCCTTCAGCTATACTACCAGAAGTGGGATTGCTGGGTCAAAAGGCAGATCCATTTTTAATTTTCTGAGGTATCTCCATACCGCTTTCCATGGTGTCTGCACCAGTCTGCATTTCCACCAACAGTGCACTAGGGTTCCCCTTTCCCCACATCCTCCCCAGCACTTGTTTGTAGATGTATTGATGAGAGACATTCTGACAGGTGTGAGATGGTATCTCAGTGTGGTTTTAATTTGCATTTCTCTCATGATTAGTGATATTGAGCATCTTTTCATATGTCTATTGGCCATCTGTATGTCCTCTTTAGAAAAGTGTCTATTCAGGTCCTTTGCCCATTTTGTAATTGGGTTATTTGGTTCTTTGGTGTTGAGTTTTGTAAGTTCTTTATAAATTTTGGATAATGACCTCTTAATCAGATGTATCAGTGAATATGTTCTCCCACTGTGGGTTTTTTATTTTGTTGATGATTTCCTTTGTTGTGCGAAAACTTGTTAGTTTGATGTAGTCCTATTTGTTTATTTTTTCTTTTGTTTCCCTTGCCTGGGGAGATGTATCTGATAAAATACTGCTACGAGCAGTGTCTGAGATTTTGCTGCCTATATTTTCTTCTACAGTTTTTATGGTTTCAGGTCTAATATTTACGTCTTTAATCCATTTTGAATGTATTCTTGTGTGTGGTGTAAGAACGTGGTCTAGTTTCATTTTTTGCGCATCTGTCCAGCTTTCCCAGCAACATTTATCGAGTAAACTATCTTTAGCCCGTTGTATGTGCTTGCTTTCTCTGTTGAATACTCATTGGCTGTAAAGGTGTGGGTTTATTTCTGGGCTCTCTGTTCTGTTCCATTGATCTATGTGTCTAATAATTTTCTCATTATAAAAGTAATGTGTTCAAGAAATTTATGAACAGTGTTGTGTATAACCTTTTACTATCTCCCTCCCTTTATATCTTCCTACTTAAAAAAAAAAGAGATTGTGTTTTATGTACATACTGATTTCTAATCTGTTCTTCTTACTCATTAATACATCGTGAATGGTCATGTTATTAAATAGTAATTAAAAAAATTTTTTTACTGTACTAGAAATGTGGAAAAAAATTAGAGAATACCAATAAACAGACCATGTTAAGGTATCTATAATTAACTTTTGTTACTTATTTATTGCAGGAAAACTAGAAAATATGGATAAGCATAAATAATTATTACAAGAAGTTAACTTTTGGTAGTATCAATGTGTATTCTTCTAGAAATTTGCTGTGTGTGTGTTTTTTCTTCCAAATGTAATCTAGGTGTAGTTTGTTGAGCTTTCATTATACACCAGGCACTGTGCTAAACTCTTGAAAAGTGTTACCATTTATGAGCTGGCCAGGTAAGCCAGTTGGTTAGACGTCATCTACAGATGCCAAGGTTGTGGGTTTGATCCCTGGTCAGGGCACCTATAAGAATCAATCAATGAATGCGTAAGTTAAGTGGAACAACAAATCGATGTTTCTCTCTCTGTGTCTCTTTCTCCCTTCCTCTCTCTACAATCAATTTTTTTTAAGTATTATCATTTAATTCTGTGAGGTAGGTTCTATTATTACTCCTATAGAAGAGAAAACTGGAATCATACTATATGTATTATTTTAGAATATTCTTTCACTTGGTTGTGGCAAACATTTACTGCCGTGAAAAGATACTTACTTTTACCTTTTTTAAAAGATTTTATTTATTTATTTTTAGAGAGAGGGGAAGGGGGAGAAAAAGAGAGGGAGTGAAACATCAATGTGTGGTTGCCTCTCATGTGCCCCCTACTAGGGGACCTGGCCCACAACCCAGGCATGTGCCCTGACTGGGAATTGAACTGGTCACCCTTTGGTTTGCAGGCTTGTGCTCAATCCACTGAGCCCCACCAGCCAGGGTAATATTTACTTATACTTTAAGAGTGTGGTTATCATTGTTCTTTTTGGTTGAACTTGTAGGTTATTTTCAGTTTTATGCTATTAAAAATCTTTTTTTGCTACATTATTAACATCTTTATGCACTTACTCAATTATTTTCTTAAAGTTAATTTCTACAAGTAGAATTCTTGTGCTTGACTTTTAAAGGTGTTTAATACATAGGTTACTTTCTAGAAAGATCATATGAGTTTATCTTACTGCAGGTAGTACCAAAGCGAACCTATTTCCCTCAATCCTTATGACCACCATAGGGCGGTTATTTGTTCTGCACATTTTTTTAATCATGTTTCTTCTCGTATGTATCAAAACTCATACCAAACAGTGAGTTCTGGGTTGCAAAAGAGGATTTATTTTCCGCACCTGTATGTAGTCTTTGCCCACAAATTAAGCAAAAACAAACACAAGTGCTCTGTTCTGCACAATTTTCAAACATCTGCAATGTGCGGCACTGCACATCATTGCCGACTGCGGTTCCCTCCTTCACCAAGCCGGGAGTCTCTTCAGTTAAAGTTGTAATAACTTTACCAGTGTCATAGGTAAATAATGATACTGTGGTTTTCCCTGCATTTCTTTTGTTACAGTTGATTTTTTTCTCATAGTTGCTGGCTCTTTGATTTCTTTTACACAGTGTTGTTCACATTCTTTAATTATTATCCTTTTGATTTCTAAGTCATCTTTGTATATTAATGTTCTGCATAGCAAGGGCGTCAAACTCTTCACTGGGGGCCACATCAGCCTTGCAGTTGCCTTCAACAGGCCGAATGTAACTTTAGGACTATATAAATGTAACTGCTCCTTAACATTAAAGCGAGAGCTCGGCGCTGCCTCCAGGTAGAAACAAGGAGCCGGGCCGGATGAAACAAGGTGGGGGCCGGATTTGGTCCGTGGGCCCTGTGCTCGCCACCTGTGCTCTGTAGATTTAGGACACTACCTTTGCGTCTCTCATATGTTACATTTGTCGCAGATGATTTCTCCTGCCAGTATATCATTGATTATTTACTTATATTTCTAATAAATAATTTTTACTGAGCAAATCTACCTTTTCCTGCATTTTAGTTGTCATGCTTAAAATGTACTTCTCTTAGCTCTTTTTTCATATAGTTTTTTATACTTAAATATAGCTAGAATTCATTTGAGAATAAGCTGAGGTAGGTATCTAACTTTATTATTTTTTTCCAAAAATTACCAGTTGCTGTTGACATTGTATTTAATAATCTATCCCTTCTGATGAAATACACTTTTATTATTTCGTATATAGATCTGACTCTGTCTGTTTTGTCCCATTTATCTAGTAATCTGTCCCTGTGCTCCTGTTGTAGTTGGTCACGGCAGTGCTGGTATTTCAAGATTTAAATGAGATAAGGAAAGGACCCTGCTTAGCACAATGCCTAAGGCATAGCAGGGACTCAACAGATGTTCTCCTTGATGATGCTGGTACACCTAAAGCATCTAACACACAGCAAGCCTAGCGCATAAGTGCTCAGTATTAGTGCAGGCCTCTTGTCAGAAGCCTCTGACTAGGAAGGAGACCTTTACGCATCACAGAAGGCACAGCAGGAGAAAAAGGACTGAGAAGAATGGTGATACACACTACCATTATGTGCCGTGTGGTGTATATATCTGTTTAGGTTAGGCATCTCATGGAACCCAGTTTGGCTCAAGGCGTTTATACTGAGCTTGTGATGAAGGGGACTATTTAGGGTGAACTTACATATCCCTGTTCTTCTAGGCAAATACCGAGCAGCCCAAGCTGAGCAGAGATGAACAGCGGGGGCGAGGTGCCCTCTTGCAGGACATCTGCAAAGGGACCAAGCTGAAGAAGGTGACCAATGTTAATGATCGGAGTGCTCCCATCCTCGAGAGTGAGTCTAAGCGTCATTTCCCGGTGAACTGCCGGGTTGCTAGGGTTGCTTTGGAGACGTGGCTGGGCTGTCGTTTTTATTGTTGGGTCTTGAGTAGGAGAGTTTTGTCCTGGGATGTTCTTTAGCTGTCTTCCCATCTCTTCATCTGAAGACCTTAGAGACTTCTTTTTGACCTTTGGGAAGCATTCTCAGGGTTGAGACTTCATCTCCTGCTGTCGCCGGTGCTTGTTAAGCTTGTTAGGGCACATCCTTGGCTGTTCCCTTCGGAGACCACCACAGTCCTCAAAACTGCTCAGCTGAAGCCAGTGATGATTTCATAATTGCTATGAGTGTCCCTTCTCAAAGGCTTCTGTAAAGTCTGTTCATACCCGGGTCCCTGAGCCATTAGCCCCCCGTTACTATCCTGGACCGAGATAGTATAAGAGCCGAGCCCAGAGAATTCTGTTGAACGAGTCTTTATCCAGGTTGTCCCTCGGGCCTGAACCAGGAAAGATTGGCCCCTTGTTCCTTTTGTTCTTTTTCATCATAGCAGAGGGTTTCATCTCTACATGAGGCTGTGGAGTAGAAAGGCTTCATTTTTTTTTTTTATATGGAAAGGCAAAAGCGAGATTGGTCTGTTTGCAAATTAAAACCCAAGTAGAGGAGGAGTTCCTCCTCAGGATTAACTTGGTCACAGCTTGGAGCACACGAAATGAAAGCTCTGATGGTGTGCTTTCCAGAACCCAAAGGAAGCGGTGGTGGATGTGGCTCTGGAGCAGGCGCCCTGCAGCCCAAGGGAGGTCTCTTTCAGGGAGGAGTGCCGAAGCTCCGACCTGTGGGAGCCAAGGACGTTTCAGGTACCTGAAAAAGACTTACGTTTTTTTAAAAAGATTTTATTTATTTTTAGAGAGAGGGGAAGGGAGGGAGAAAGAGAGGGATAGTAACGTCGATGTGTGAGAGATACATCAATCAGTTGCCTCCCACATGTCCCCAACCAGGGACCTGGCCCGCAACCCAGGCGTGTACCCTGACTGGGAATCAAACTGGCGACCCTTTGGTTCGCAGGACAGCCACTGAGCCACACCAGCCAGGGCTGAAAAAGACTTTCTTAGAATATTTCCCAGGTGCATTAATTTCTTACCGGTCCCAGGCTGTCTGTCCATCTGGGGTTGAGGAGTGGTAGAGGTGGGAGGAAGGAGTGGGAGCAGGGGTGGAGTTATAGAGTAGAATAAAGGAAAGGCATTAAATAAAAATGTATTCAACATATATCAACAGTATTTGTTAATAGTCCCTGAGCCAGATTAAAAAGCAGTACTATACAAATGTACTTTCCCTGCTGCTGTGCAGGGAAACGAGGCTGGATGAATTAGAGATCTCACCAACATATCTCTAGCTTTGTTGACCCCTTGCTGTCTGGTCTGTTTGTAGAGAACCTAGCTTGTAAGCCAGCCCTGCAAGTCCCCAGTTCTCGAGCTGCTGCCCCAAGGCCTCCAGTGTCTACGTCCAGTGGGCGCCCTCAAGATGATACAGACAGCAGCCGAGCCTCACTCCCAGAACTGCCCCGGATGCAGAGACCTTCATTACCGGACCTCTCTCGGCCTCATACCACCAGCAGTACGGGCATGAAGCACAGCTCCTCTGCCCCTCCTCCGCCACCGCCAGGGCGGCGTGCCAACGCACCCCCTACGTCTCTGCCTATGCACAGCAACAAAGCCCCAGCCTACAACAGAGAGAAACCCTTGCCACCCACACCTGGACAAAGGCTACACCCTGGTCGAGAGGGACCTCCTGCTCCACCGCCCGTCAAACCGCCTCCTTCTCCTGTGACTATGAGAATGGGACCAAGCGGCCAGTCTCTGGCTCCTCCTCCTCCGCCTTACCGCCAGCCTCCAGGGGTCCCCAATGGACCCTCCAGTCCCACTAATGAGTCAGCTCCCGAGCTGCCACAGAGACACAATTCTTTGCATAGGAAGACTCCAGGACCTGTCAGAGGCCTAGCACCTCCTCCACCCACTTCAGCCTCCCCTTCTTTACAGAGTAATAGGCCGCCTCCCCCAGCCCGAGACCCTCCCAGTCGGGGAGCAGGTAAGTGCCTGCAGCACCTTTTCTTCCTGTCATACTGAGAGTTGAACTTATTTTTTCTCTTCACTCCTTTCCCCAGAGCTCTCCTTTAGTGATTGAAGATAAGAATTCCCTTACTCATTCAACAGGTTTATTGAAAGCACTTTTGTGTGTCAGACTCTATTGTTAGGGAGACAGCAATAAATAGAAAATGTAAGAAATTCTTGTTCTCCTATATAAATAAGCAAGTAAATTAGTTTAAAAATATATATATATATATATAATCTGTCCAGAAGTTATCCTGCTGTATAATCTGAGACATTTATTGAAGAAGATACTGGACACAAGAAACAGTGTATGTAGGACAATGACACCTCAGTCCCCTTCAAAGTGGGCACCTTTGTACCTCACACAGTTCTCCCAGTCACCATCAGCTGCCCCGTTGTATTTTCCTGAGTCTCACTGATGGTCTGAAATCTCTTCACTTTCAAAGGTGATTTTAGTTTTGGGAAAAGCCTGAAGTTACAGGGTGCCAAAGCTGCGCTGTAGGGAAACTGAGCCACCTGGGTGATTTGATGTTTCGCAAAAAAAACTCTGCATGAGACATGATGCATGAGCAGGTGTGTTGTCGTGATGAAGCAGCCAGTCACCATTTGCCCATAGCTGTGGCCTTCTGAATCATCCAGATAGTTTCCATGGGGGAATGTTCAAGCTTAATGCAAAGTTTTTTTTTTGTTTTGTTTTGTTTTTTTTTTTTTTTTTAATATATTTTATTGGTTATGCTATTACAGTT
>JAPYXV010002781.1:0-12831 GCA_028533065.1 Trachops cirrhosus
GTTCCCACGGCGTGTTGGCGCCGGCTCCCGGTCGTCCCCGACCTTTTACATCCGTTTCCAGTTCGTGGAGACCCAGGAGCGAATCTCAGGGACTGTCCCCCACACGAGGTCCCTGTCTCCTTGTCTGGGTTTTGCCGGCGTCAGCCCGGAACGCTGCGTGTTCTGTGTGCGCCAGCAGCTTCGGGACGCGCGCGCAGCTCTGTAGGTTGGACCATCAGGTGGGGGAGCCTGCCAGCTTTCTGTCGGTTCGCATCGTGCGCCGTGTGCGCAGTGTAGATGGCAGGCACGCGAAATTCGATTTCTCTGTCTCCCCGAGGTAAGGGGTTTCCGTTTGTTTGCTTCACCTTTACGCAAAACCTTAATTCAACTTCTTCGGTCAAGATTCTGGCATGATTTTTAGGTGGCCCTTTTGCCACCTGTGTGGCCACAGCTGAAGGGGTTGGCCGGAGCGACAGCACACGAGGCCGGTTCTGCCTCTGCGCCGGGAACCACGGAGCCGTGGACAGTGGGCCGGGGCCGCGGGGGCCGTGGGCCGGGATGCAGGCGGGCACGGCTCACGCTCTCTCTCGCCTTCCATTGCAGTCAAGTCAACGCTGCTGCGCTATCAGAGCCCGACCACGGGCCTCTTCCCCACGAAAACGTGCGGCGACGACCAGAAGGCCAAGGTCCACGACAGCCTGTACTGCGCCGCGGCGGCCTGGGCGCTGGCTCTCGCGTACAGGTGAGCGGGCGCGCTCCGCCGACTCGCTGCGGGGCGGGTGACCGCGCACGCCTCCTTTTAGGCCTTTAGCCTCCCCACGGGTCACACGAGACTAACAGGTGACCCGAATTTCTTGTCTCCCGGTCTGCACACCAGCCCCGTCTGGCGTGGGGAGCAGCTGCCCTCACTGGGTCAGTTGGCGTCTGTCCCAGAGGGAGCTGGTGGTGACTGGGCTTTGCGGTCGGTGGCGGATTCGCTCAGAATCGCACGGCTGTTCCGGTGGGGCTGGGTCCGCTGCCCGCCCTCCGCCCCAGGGTCCTTCTCTCTGCGCTTCACTGGAGGGCCGCTGGTTAAATCTGGTTGGAAGCAAAATCATTTTATAAAGGAGAAAAAACCCTGTACAATAGAGAATTTCTCCTTCACTTGTTTTATCACACACCGAGAGCACCCAACGTGGGCGGGCCCCGGCACATTGTCAGTGGTGACACATTCAGCCGTCACCAGATGAGGGTTCCGAAGGTCAGTTTGCGGAGGGTGACCCGCACCGGTGCTTGTGATGTGAAAAGTGCATCTTTCACACGAGCACGATTCCTTGGTCTTAAATCCCCGACGTGTGACGTTTGTACAGGGAAAGCAAATCCCGAGATGGCACAGAGCACACGTGTTCCCAGTGTCACGAAAGCACTTCTTCCCGCGGTCCGTGGCAGCGCGGTGTGACGGTCAAGCTGCCCCGGGCCTGGGCGTGCCGGGCGCCGGCGGCACCTCAGCCCGGGCTCAGGCCGGTCACGGGGCAGACTGGCGTCAGGCGCCTTCTGCCGTGACACGGTGGCCAGCAAGCATCGCCCACGTTGACTCCCTCCCGGAATGGCAAATGGAGCCACTGTGAACACAAAGCCAGACGGAGTCAGGGTGCGACCCTCAGCAGGTGGCCTGCCTGGACCCCTGGAAACGGAGCTCTCGTGGGCGGGGAGAGCGGAGGGGGAAGGAGGCCAGAGGAAGGGGGGCTGAGAGGAGTGACAGCACACGCAGCGCGTGGTTCTTCGTCCAGCGCGGTCACGGTTGTGCGCTGAGAAGGGCACTGTGCAGTGCGCGTCGGGGATAACTGGGAACCTGACGTGGAACGTGCATTAGATAATGCAGCGTCGATAGCAAGTCCCTCGGGTGTGACAGTGGCATCACGGTGAAGCAGGAGACACTTCTGTAGTGTGTAGGGTGATGATGCTTGTAGTTTTATTCCGAATAGCACAGAGAATAGATTAATAGAGAATGTGAGCTGATTCTCACAACTAGTGAGTCCAGGTGAAGAGTGAGAGGTTTATTCATTGTGGTTCCTTTTAGCTTTTCTATAGATTTGAAATTTTTCTAAGGGAAACATGGGAAAATTGCTTAAAAAATACAAGAAAATAGGATTTTCCCATGAGAATTTACACATCTGATACTTACATCACATTAACAAAATAAAGGGTAAGAAACATATGGTCTCAATAGATTCAGAAAAGGCATTTGACAAAATCCAACATCCTTTTTATAATAAAAACTCTCAGAAAAGTGGGAACAGAAGGGACACATCTCAGTGTAACAAAGGCCACAGATGACGAGCTCATAGCCAACATCGTCCTCAGTGGGGAGAGGCTGGAAGCCTCTCCTCTGAGATCAGGACCAGGACGAGGAGGCCGCCGTCACCACCTCCATCCCCCACGGCCCTGGAAGTCCTCCCGCAGCAGTCAGACGAGGAAGAGGAGCGAGAGACGTCGGACCGGAGAGGAGGAGGTGTAACCCTTATTGTTTGCAGATGACGTGGTGCTGTAGAAAGAACACCCCCAGGACCCTGACGAGAAACCACGAGAATGAATCTGTGACCGCAGTGCACTCGAAGGCAGCAGGACCGACACCCAGGAATCGGTTGCTTTTCCATACGTCAGTAACACACGGTCGGAAGGAGAAATGCGGGAAACCATCCCATTCACAGTGGCATCAAAGAGCATGAACTCACCGGGAATAAATGTCACCCAAGAGGGGGTGCCTCGCGGCGTGGCCAAGGAAGAGCGAGGTGCCCTCCTGCAAGACGCCCGTCTGTCCCCTCCGGCGTCACATCTGTCGCTGGTCGAGGCGTTGAACAGGTGACCCTCGTGAGAGCTAGTGAAGAGCGACATCACCAGCTGTTACCCTGACGTCGTTTTCCTCGAAGTTGTTCTGGAATGGTGCACCAGTGACAGCACTCGAGTGTCTCCTTAGTGTCTCCTAGTGATGCGTTTGGAAGTAGGGAATTCTGGTTTAGATACAAAATTAAGACTTCATGTTATAGAAATATCCGATCAATACTTGCATGAAACCCGTGATCTATAGATTGACTAGAATTAAGGTTACAGTGGTTTTTTGTTTTTTAAAATTAAAACTATTCTTCAGCTCCTATTAAAACTTGAATTTGCATACATATAGCTTGCTAAAAAAAGTTGACTTGCCAGTTCCTGGTAGAAAACAGAGGAATTATTTTGGCTCACTAGGTTTATAAATACGTCTGCTGCCCAAATGCTTTTGCTCACACGCGGCTGCTCCTTCATTCCCCCCCGCAGAAGGGAGAACCACGGTTACTCTTTCATTTGCGGGAGCAGCAGGACAGCTTCATTAAAATAGATTCTTCACTGCGGCTGAACTCCGCTGGAGTACTTTCATCTTGGTTTAATGCTTGCTGAAATTAGAGGCAGAGAATGATTTCAAAGACAATTTCAGAAACACTCGGTTTTATTTTGTTCTGAATTATGATTGTGTTTGGGATGAGGTGGCACTTGTGCACAGCACATTTCGCGGGGCTCATTCGTCCCCAGCCGTGCCGTCGCCTCCACGCCCAGTCCACTGCCGCCCCCGCTCTAGTTTGCCTCCGTCGGGCCCCTCGCGTCTGCCACGGGGGTGAAGTGGAGCGGAGGGCAGGGTCACGGCGTTCCGCTGCCTTGCCCTCCTAGGAAAGGAGGGGTGACGTTCCCACGGTGGGTGACGTGCCTTCTCACCGACCCTCACCACGCTGTGGTCCCCATTCTTCCCCGTGGGGGCAGTGTGGAGACGGGGGACACTCTTTGTCAAGTGGGGATGGTCGCCAGACGTCTTAGTTCAGATTTAGCGAGACGAGGAGTGAGCCCCTTTTATTTTCCAGTCCTGGGGACTCTCGTCTGTCAGGAGGACAGAGGAACCCCTCGGCCAAGCCCAGTCGTTACGTGTTAGCTGTTCTTTCTTTTCAAAGACAAGCTGGGCACACTGGTCAGTCGATTTTAAACCGAGACCTGAGAATGCACAGCTTCCTGCCCAAATCCCTCGTGTGTGGCCCTGGACGTGTGTTTCGCTGAAGGGGCGTGCTGGGCCGAAGTGCCCGCCTCTCCTCGCTGAATGAAGCGGTGCTTCCTGCTCTCCAAGTGGCCATCGCATAACCCGAAGGGATTCTCATTAAAACGGCCTCTGCCCTGCAACAGCGGGTTTGGAGAAATCTTCTGAGACTTGTCCAATGTAGAAATCGCCTTTAAAATTTCAGCCAAGTCAGTGTGGAAAATATTGTGTGCTATTTTTGAAGCGCTTGGCCTACTTCCTCCAAAGGAGAAATCTCCACAAGTTTCATCGTGGGATTCTTTTTCTTTTTTTTGCAGCAATTCTGTATCTGCTGGGAAAATGGAGTTCCAGTGTTCGAGAGTCAGTAGATGTTGCCAGAACCCAGGATTAGCCAGCTAGCTAAAAACTTAATTATCAGAAGTTCCGCTTCCTCCTTTTCCGCCCGCGTCCAATCCCTCTGACGCGTTATCTCGCTCCCGCAGGCGCATCGACGACGACCAGGGGAGGACCCACGAGCTGGAGCACTCGGCCGTCAAGTGCATGCGCGGCGTCCTCTACTGCTACATGCGGCAGGCGGACAAGGTGAGAGGGTGCCGCGGGGGCCTCGGGCCGTCCGGCAGGGCAGCTTCCCAGGGGGAGGTCCCAGGAGCCTCTGCCCTCCCGGCATTTCAGGCTTTAAAATACCGAAGAAGAAGCGCCAAGAGCAAGAGCTGGGTGTGCATTTGCTTGCGCTTTGCTTTGGCATTTGCCTGACGAAGACTCAGTCTCTCGGCGACCTCACGGCATCCACAGCTCTCCCCAGCGTGGTGCTGCTCGGCGCTGTGCTGTCCTTGTCACAGCTCCCTCTGGACACGAGAGCGCTGGCTGACGTAGACGCTGGCGTAAAGTGTTAACACTTCACCCGCAGGCCCGGCGAGCGCCCTGAGACCCTCCCCTCCGCCCGCAGGTGCAGCAGTTCAAGCAGGACCCGCGCCCCACCACGTGCCTGCACTCCATCTTCCACGTGCGCACCGGCGACGAGCTGCTGACCTGCGAGGAGTACGGCCACCTGCAGGTGGGCGGGGCCCCGGCCCCTGCGCGCCCTCCACGCAGAGAGCGTTCCGGGCGATTTGCGCGTCTTACAGGTTCCCTAAACTTTTCCAAAGGAAGGGGGAAGCCACGTGAGGCGAGGGGCGGAGTGCCGGCCTCGGGGCTGAGCTCGTGGCTGTGGTCGCAGCCGCGGGGACCGCTGGGGGGCTGCGGGCGGGCTGTGGGGCAGGGCCCGCAGCGACAAGGGCTCCCACGGCTGTCACGGTGCTGAGAGCCCCCAGCGCCGCCCCATCGGCCCCGTCCCTGCGAGCCTGCCTGCTCCGTGCATCCCGTACAAACGGACTCGTGGGTGGTGGGCGTTCCGGCCGGCTGCTTTCACCGGGCGACGTCGTCGGGGTCCCTGCCGGTCAGACTGTTTCTCGTTCACTGCTCGTCGGCTGGAAACTGCTTCCACAGCCCGTTCGGGAGTCGGCGAGAACCTTCTCTTGTTAAAGTGGACGCTGTCGTCTGCGTTTTTTTTCATTTAGATCATATCGTGTCCCTCTTAAATTAATAGACTAAAAGCAGAAAACCCAGTTGTTTGTAAAACTCATTTGTTCATAAGCAGACTTTAGATTCTGTGCTGCATACCACTGATTAAAATTGACACGTGCCTGCAGTTGCTTCCATGAGTTCCCTAGCGTCCGAAGGGGAGGCTGCTTTCAAGACGTGTGCTGTTGGCGGTGTGCGGGCAGGGTCCCCGCGTCCTCCCAGGCAGGGCTGCCCTGACGTGGCCGGCTCGGGGGCACAACCGCCCCGACGTCAGAAATGAGCCTTTGAGAGAACCTGCTGTGGGCACACCTGGGACACCTGCCCGAAGCTCCCCCTGTGGCCGTCTCCCCGATGGGGTGTCTGGCCCGGGAGCGGGAGCCCCGCGGTGCCTCGCGGACCAGGCCGGGCCTCGATCCCCAACCCAGCCCACAGCCCCTGTGCCTCCCGCGGGAGGGGGGCTAGCTTCCGTGGGCCGGAGCGGGGGCTGAGCCTCTAACCACGCACCGGCTGTCGCCCGCAGATCAACGCCGTGTCGCTGTACCTGCTCTACCTGGTGGAGATGATCTCCTCCGGCCTGCAGATCATCTACAACACGGACGAGGTGGGCCGCGCCGAGGGCGTCGGGGGTGGGGTTGTGCGTGAGCTTTTTATCAATCTCACCCAGAGTGGCTCCCTCTGCAGTCCACACAGTCAGACGCTGGGTTTGGGGTATTGGGTCGGAAAGTCTCTGTCTTTTTCAATGCAAAGCACTTTGAAAATGCACAAATAGAGAGCAAACTACAAAACGGCACTCCTAGGCAGGCTCTGTGTAGGTGATCTGAAATGACTGCCTTTCAGAAAATTTCAGTAACGGTGAACGTAAAATAGCATTTGCAGATTTTCCTGGTTATTACGTTCTTTTTTCTTCACATCAGCCCTGTTTGTAACCCATCCTTTTAAAAGTAGAAGGACACTCTTATCATGTTGTATTTTTTATTTGCAGGGGCCTCTCAGTGGGGTTCCTGCATTTTTCAGACGCTAACTACCACGTCCTTATTCACATTGGGACTTTGGACTGGCTTTCTCTCCCCGAGGCGAGCGGAGTTTCCCTCTCGGGCGGTGACGCTTCAACACACTCAGCCGCCCCTGCCGATACCCCTGGAGCCGGGCCCCGGGCCCCTGCCCCTGCGGTGGTCCCCGCACAGGGCAGTGCCCTGGGGGGGGGCGTGCTGGCACGCTGGTCGCTTGTCCCCACGTCCAGGCAGGGGACACGAGGTTGCACACCCGCTGCCAGGGTCAGCTGTGGGCCGCATGCAGCCACGGGGGGCTGGCCCGCAGTCCGGCCGCCTCGTGCGCTGTGGTCCCGTCGGTCCCTCCGGCTGTGTCCTTTACTTACAGTAAGAAGAGGCCACTTAGCAGTGAGGAGAAATGACAAAGAAGAATAAATGATACAAAGGGGATAATGATTAAAATAAAAAAAGATAAATATAGAAAAAAACGATACGAAGGAATTAATAATCACTAAGGCTTCTTCTGCTTGGTTCATCCAAGAATTACATGCTGTCATTTCATCTAAATTGTTCCCATTTTTAGTAAGATTGTGAAAAATACTGGTGCTCCAATGCTCTGGGTAGAGGAGGGGTCGGGGGCCTCGTATTCCAGACCAGTCTTAGGCAGCGTCCTGAGTATAAAACAAACACACGAAGTGTAACTCACTAGGGGCAGAGGCTCCCGGAACCAGCCCCTTGAGCTTTTCGTGTCTCCTCCCTCGGGGGGCCGCCCCTGCACCCCCACCCCGACGAGAGGTGGTCAGGCCCGGCGGAGCCTGGTGAGGACCGGTCACAATAAGGAGCCACTCGCGAGGGGCGCAGGTGGCTTCCCATCGCTGCCGCTGATGACAGCGGGGTTGTTGCCCTTGTCCACGGTGGCTGTGTTTTGTTTGGTGTTTTATTTTCATTTTGAATTTTTAATACTTTTTTTGCTGTCTCAATATCGGCCATAGTTCATTTTAAATCTTCATTTGGCAACTGATATTTTTTATAAATACAATATTGCTTGAAACGTTGCCTTCTGTTTTATATGGTTTAGTTACCTTTAAGCAATTTTGCTGTCCTCTTAAATGTGTTTTTTTATCATTTTCTGATGCTTCTCTTGACCTTAGAGGCTGTATTTGGTAACGCGCCACTTTTACGTAGCCAGTACCCCTGAGCCTCCCCGTGTGGCGTGTGACGCACAGTCCTGGAACAGCGAGGCGTGTGCGTGCCACTCTGCAGCTTCTCCCTCGAGATTCTGGGGACCGGCTCAGGAATCCGAGGGAGAGGCAGGCAGCACCTTCCCGGGGATGAAGTGCCTTTTCAGATAGGGTCTTTTCCCCTGGGACACGAAGACTTTGAACCACCCTACCAATCCGGGTGCGGGGGGTGGGGGTGGGGACACCTGTGGCCACTGCAGAGGGCTCTTGTGATGGACGGCGGGCAAATGCAGGTGCTCAGCTTGCCGTACGAGCCAGGCTGATGAGTAGACCGAAACCCCACAAGCAGGACCGGCAGCCGAGTGAGAGAGCGCCTCTGTTGAAATGAACACACTTGCGCTGCAGAAGAACTGACCGTAGTCCTTGCCCTCACCGTTGTTTTTGAGAGTGGAAACTTCATCGAGTGTCTGAAGTTTTTCCTTGGAAGCCCCGTGGCTCCTGGGCGGTGGTTTGGACCCTGCCCGCCGCCCCGCCTGCCAGCTCTGAGTTTGTGAGAGCGAGTGGCTGCCACTGTGGGCAGGGGAGGGAGGCCAGATTCGGGGGGCAGCAGACGCAGAGCTCCAGGCGGGCCCCTCGGGGCTGGCTTGTTGCAGGGCTGAGCAATGCTTTTTTATGCCAAAGTTTAGACTTAACGTTTCATGTGGCATTTTAGATTCCAAGTAGTATCTGCTATAAGACAGTGCGTTGAATTTTTCTTAATCCTTAAGAGGCCCGGCCCTCACAAATCGCACTAGAGGCCCGGTGGAACGTCTCGGGTGCCGCAGGGCAGGGCGGGGCTCCAGTCTCAGCTCCGGGCGGCGGGACGTTAGGGCCTCGCTTCAGGCTCCACGTTAGAACGGCCGGGCCTGATGCAGCGTTCGCAGGGGGCTCTCGTCACCACCCAGACACCTGCCATCGCGCGGGTCCTCACGTCTGCCCCCTTCCTCGCAGGTCACCTTCATTCAGAACCTCGTGTTCTGCGTGGAGAGGGTGTACCGGGTGCCCGACTTCGGCGTCTGGGAAAGAGGGAGCAAGTACAACAACGGCAGCACGGAGCTGCACTCGAGGTAACTGCTGAGGTTGCAGCACTCACAGGTCCAGACGGGAGAGTTTGAATATGAATAAAAATCACAGCACTCGATTGGAGCCGCAGTTTCCATGTTAATCTCCATCTCCTAAAATCAAAGCAGAGGAGCCAGCTCTCCGGGCCCCTGAGCAGATGTGGGGGTGGGGGAGGGGGAGCAGGTGTCTCTCCCAGCCTCCGGGCGGCAGAACCGCACGCCGGCCGCCAGGCCCCCATCAGGCCTGGCCCTTCTGCCTGGCCCGCCACGCCCTCAGCCCACCACGCCCGTCCTCCCTTTGCGGCGCGGCGGCCAAACACCCGTGTGTGTGCATTGCCTGCGGCTTTCCCTTCCAGGTCACTGAGCTGGTTTTCACCCTCACCAGACAGGCGTGTGCCTTTCATGTCCACTTGCTTCACTTCCTGGAGGGGTGCGATCAGCCCCCGGAGCTGGGGTCCCGGGGTTTGGAGACCCCACAGCGGCTGATGGTGGACGTCGGTCGTTTTCGGGTTGCTGGGGAGAGGCCTCAGAGATGCTCTCGCCGGACGCCCCAGAGCCCCCTTCCGGCTGAGAAGCGCCGCTCCGCTGGTCCCGTCTGCTGTGCGCTGCACGGGAGTTTGAAGGCTGTGAGCTGTGGGTCAGTGTAGACCGCTGAGACTTCAGTGAGCTAGGGAGATGGCTTAGGAAGCCCTGGTTAAGAGGAATCTGCCGCGCTGCACTTGTTCAGCGGGAAGGACTGATCACAGAAACCCTAGGCTGACGTGAGATGTTTAGTGAACACGGGACGGCTCCAGGTCACTAGCTGTATGAGGTCCCCCCTGCCTCGGTTTCCTCGTCTGCAAAGTGAAGAAAATAGTGGATTCTACTCTACGAAGTTGCTGTGATGATCTCGTTAGCACACATGCTCACACATGTATGTGTACATACGTGCACACACATTTTACATGTGTGCAGCATCTGAACACCTGCCATCAGTAAGCCCTAGGCTACAGTGCACATACGCTTTTCACAGTATTTTAGTAACAAAGATGGAAACAAAAAGGACCTTCCGATTAATGCCAGTTAGCTAACAACAGAACACCTTCCTGTAAGCTGTCGGTCATCTGAGGCCTGTCTGCACGGCAGGGCCGAACAGTGGCCGTCCCTGAGGGCGTCGGTGAGGTGGGCACAGACCTGGCAGGAAAGTTCAGTTCAGGCGTTACACAAATTCTGACAGATAAAAAATGGGGGATAATGTTAGACTTTGGCCATCATCCAATTTAAGTTCTCAGCATTCCAGATCATCAGGCAAATGATAAGGAAGAAAGGGGACCTCACTAGAAAAGGCGAGTTTGAAAAACGTGCCTGTTGCCCGGCCCCGCTCTGCCGTTTAATAGCTGCGTAGTGTACACGCCGGCGCGGTCTCCCTGCCGTCGTCCGCGGTGTAAGGCGTTCAGGGTGGGGTTTCAGTTTATAAAACTGCGGCGCAGGGCGACTCACCCGACGTCGTCATTGGCAGCCTCTGGGACGTGACTCTAAGGGAGAGATGCAGGACCACACCCCGGGGACCCGGCCGCTCCATCCGGACGGAGGTGAGCCGCCCTGGCACGCTTCCGGTCCCGAGGCCTCACCGAACTTCTAAACAAGGGCCCTGAAAGAAATGTGAGCGATGCACACGTCCAGAACAGACTGAAAAAACGAGTAAGAGAAGGATCTCCGGGCCTGCTTCCTTCATGGCAGGGTGCAGGGCGCAGGGCGGGGCCCCAGCCCGGACAGGGCGCCTTCTGGAGCCGGCCACTCGCACACGCCCTCCCCCGGACAGTGCAGACACAGCTGCGGGACGTGGGGGGCGACTGCGGTGCCCAGAGGAAGCCCACGCGGGCATGGGGAGAGCGTGCTAACTCCAGTCACTGCCGGGATCCGAGGTTTTTCCTCATCAGGGTTGTACTGAAGCCACATTGAGCGACACGGTGTTATTTGAGGGCCTGCCGTAAACTCACAAAGAACCCTGGGTGACAGCTCCGTTAACTGTGGGAAGTGAGGGTGTCGGAAGGTGCCTGGTGAGAAAACAGAGGCTCCAAACCGTCTTCCTGTGAGCCGGGTGCCAGTCTCCACAGTGACTCGGGAAGATTTTATTTCGAGGCTTGGAAGGTGGTGATGTGATATTCTTTGCTACCCTTTGCATGCAAAATTAATCTTGATTTTAGCAAGCCAATTTTATGCACATAGATGGGAAATGAGGTTTGTCTTTTAGATTCGAATGATGGGTTTTATACGCTTAACATTTTTCTTCTAATTTTCCATAGTAAAACACTTTTCAATTCCCCAAAGTAACTTGAATGTATTTTCTCCAATGTTCTGAGCTCCAGTCTCCCCAACCCACTCTGGGTGTGTCACGTGGGCACCCGAAGGTGAAGGGGTCAGTGAGGTGGAGAAGTAATTCGGAGGAAAGTTCGGCTCAGTTTGAAGGTGCAGAGAAGCCGGCACCCTGGTGCCGTGACGGGGGTGGGAGTCTGGGTGCTGGGTGCAGGGCCACCGCCAGCCAGAGACCGTCCCAGCTCCAGTCCGAGAACCAGCCTGTAGCTGTGTCCGTCCTCTCATGCGCCCTGCACTGCGACGCCCCATTCCTCGGCTACACTTGGATCAGAGAAAGCCGCTCTGGGCCCCCCAAACTTCACGCGGCGTTCTGAAGTTGGAGGCCAGGCTCTTCAGCCACGCCCAGGGGTCCTGTAATGGTGGCAACCTGTGACCTGCCCAGCTGGGGCGCCCGCGGTGCTCTGCTGTGTCACGGGGCATCTGGGGCCTCGAAGAGGTCTCCCAAGCTGGGAAGCACAGCAGAGCGGGCTCCCTGGGCGCAGTGCGGCAAGTCCAGGGAGATGGTCCTCATGGTAGCCAGTCCAGCCTCCCCCGGCCCGGCCCCTCCCTGACCTGCCCGCCCCCCAGCCCCAGGCCTGCCGGTTCCCCTCTAGTTCAAGTGCCTGGATTGTGGAGCATTTCTCAGCTAAACCCCAGACCGTTTTTTTTGAGAGGCAATCTCATAGCATTTAGCCGAAACCGGTTCCAGCGGCAGCCTCACCGCACCCAGGGCTTCCGGGCTGGCCGGGCGCTGTGTGCGCACCATGATTCTCTTACTCCCCGAGCGGCCGCTCCCCGCTCCCGGCTCTCCTGGCGTTCTGGTCCCCGCGGCTCAGGCAGCAGCAGCCCCTTTCCGTCTCTCCCAGGGTGTCGGTGCCCGCACCGGAGCCGCCTCTTCTCTGAGCATCTCAGTCTTTCAGTTAATGTCCATGTTGCATTCAGCAACGGCAAGAACAGATGCCGGAGACTTTCAGGGTTTCAGAGACATTACTTTATTGGCCAAGTTTTACCTGCGCAGGGGCGGACTCTCAAAGTGTCCGGAGACACGGTACCCGCAAGGGCTGCGGACGAGAGTCGCGCCGAGCGCTTACACCTGAGTCCTTATATAGGGGCGGCAAGCAAGCGTTACGCAGAAGCAGACGTGGCGGTTAGCTATTCGCTTACAAAGACCGCGCGTGGGAACAGGGTTGGGCATTGGCTCAACAGTAGTAGCTTTACAAACCAAACATGTTAGGTTGCATCTGTTTTACAATCCTTTGTTATTGCTAAGTTTTCCTTGCTCGTTACATCCCCCCATTTTCTCTTGGGGGTTTGTCAAACCCTTGACTCTTTATCACTAAGGATAATAGTATAGGGTTGGGATAAAACCACTAGCTTAACTACTTCTTCCTTTTCTTTAATAAAGGCTATGACTCTATTCAAAATGCAGGGCCCTATGGTAACTAGTAACAAAAGCAAAACTAGTGGTCCTGCAATTGCAGATAAAAGGGTGGTCAGTCAGGTTATTAGTGGCACCGGTTGCCCAAACAAAATTTCATATGGCGCCCACCTCTTTAGGTAAGGGGTACACCATGTCCTAAAGAGGGCAAAAGGGAGTAGCTCAACCCAGTTTTCGCCGGTCTCCTCTCTTAACTTATAGTTTCTTTAAGAGT